>CABHPR010086846.1:0-12812 GCA_902168415.1 Peromyscus melanophrys
TTTTTTTAACCCAGTCCCCCTGAACCAAGGTCAATGTTTGTAAAATCTCCCTTTTACTAATTAAATCTGACGTCATTTGATAATATCAATGATACATAAATAGCATAGAAATTCATAGAAACTCACCTCTTCTCCCACCAAAAAAAAAAAAAGAAAGAAAAAATCCATCCTGGTGAATTGAAAAATACAGGTGACTTAATTTTACAATAATACATCATATATGATATTTTAAATAATTTTTAAGAAATAAATCATTCAAACAATATAACTGGTATGTGAGCTGGTCAAATACATTCTAGCATTCGCCAGAGAGAGTAAGACTGATGGCCTTTTAAAATGGTGTGTGCAAATTTTATTAATTATATGTCATTTGCAATGTGCTGAGCACAGCTTCTGAGAACAATCTCTGCTTTGTTACCCAGAAACCTGAATTTTAAAGAGAAATAAAAGAATAGCTTAAAAACAGATAGATTTAACTAACGTAAATTGTAGTCAAAGATTTGACTTTACAAAACATCAAAGTCAATTGTTACTGATGAGAAGAGGTATAATGAGTAAATATTATTTAGTAAGAACCCAGCCACCTCCCCAAGGCATCCAGGGAGGCTCATGAGGGATTAAGGCCCATTTCTGGCTGGGCTTTTATGTGCTGAGAAAATTAAAAATGCTCACAACAAGGAGATGTCCTTGACTGTGGAAAAGTTCCATCAAACATAATGAATTTGAACATACCAAAGAGTAATTATGATATTATTAATAAAGAAATAAGGCTCCATTTTTATATTTAAATGAGCACCCAGCACTACTTATTAGACCTGATAACCAAATCTAGTAGATGCTAAGAAGGGCTTAATATGCTTTGTCCTGTGCCTTCTTCTTTCTTCTAGATAAATCCCAGTTTTATACCCATAAGGGCATTTAATCAAATGACAATATTATTGCTCTTTGGAGCCTCATCATTTGCTTAACAATTAAAACCACATTTAGGCTCCCTATGTCTGTGTGTCCCACGATGAGACCACCAGCTTCCAATTCTCAGAAGCACAGCTAGGCTCCATGCCTGACCAATTGGGTTCAAAACCAGTATAGGAGTGTGACTCAGGTCCTCCTTTTCTTAGATCTTCTGTGTAAGGCCTAATCTCTGGTGCTTCTCTACATAGCTTCTCTCTTTGGGAACACATCAGTGAGTGTGCATTGGTATGGGCTATATATAAGGACTTAAAAACTCAGTGATGGAACTACCCTCATCATGGACCTTCCTCTTTCCTGCTTTCTCTTGGTTGAGCATCAGTGTAAGAAAAGATTCTAAGACTAAAATCACAAATTAGAGTTGGATGGGAGTCTAGTAAGTTGTTTGAGAAAAGCCTTGGCAGAAGGCAAAGGGAGTTGATTTGATCTGGTTCTGATGAGCCCTAGCCATTTGGAAGCTTCATACAATGCACTAAAAATTCTAGTATTCTTATTTCCTCATAGCAAGTGAAAAGTCATGATTAGTTTCTGTATGTGTCTACATGGGAACCGCGGTTGAAATTGTATAAAACTGCTTTAGTGAATGTATTGGATTGGAAATTTAACGTGTTCATCTAAAGGAAACCATTGTATAGTCTTTTCCTTTTAGTTCATAGAGATCCCAGGGCTTTTACTAAGCAGCACCATTGCAGAATAAAGATTATGATAAAATGCCACAAATAATTGGATTGTAATTCTACCGCGGTTCCAGGGATAAGGGGGGTAGAGATTCTAATCATACTTCTGAGGACTTTTCTAGATGTAACTTAAAAAACAAAACAAAGTTTTTCCTACAAATGGAAGCTAAGTAATGCCTAATTTTGAAGGAGAGTGGACAAGTTAAACAACAAAACTTGGTGACCCAGTTACAAAGTCCTGGGGCACATGGTGAATGGGCAGCAGGGACTTTCAGCAGGGTTTGGAATTGTGATTAAATGTCTTACAGGATTTTATTTTGCTCACTCATGGGCACGTTTACTGATTTGTTGAGTGTCTGGCACAAGACACCGCACATTTATAACCAGCAGAAACGAGGAAGAAAGGTTGGAGCCACTACGGCTCCAGAAGGACTAGCACTTGACAGGATGTACTCTCTAAAATCAATCAGTGGGTGAGGCAGTGAGGAGAGGAGAGCATAGCTATTAGCAGCAGTCCACAAAGTAAGGCCTGTGGGCCAGATCATACCCGCACCCACTACCTGTTTCACAAGTAAAGCTGTGTTGGAGAACAGCCACATCATTCCTGCCCACCTTGTCTGTGGCCACCTGTACGCTACAACCGCAATGTTCTGTAATTAGAAGACACTCCGTGTCTCCCCAGGCGGTAAGCCTTAACTTACCAGTCTCTAAAACAAAAAGTTTGCCAACTTCTAAAGTTTTCAGGAGAGTTTGGGAACTGTTTAGGAGGTCAAAACCGTGGAAGTCATGAGATGAACTACAGACAGGATAGCAAACCTTGAAATGTATAAAAACAGGGATATTTATTTTTAAGAAGAAAAGAAAGTCCTCCTAGCATGTAACTGACCCTCTTACAAACCCGGCTTAGGGTACACAGATGGACGAGGGGAGGGTGAGCATGGAGCTGTTGAAGGGACATGAGCCTCCAAAATAAGAGAGAATGCCATAGGCAAATGGTTTTCTGCCAGCCACAAACATCCATGATTTCTCTAGAAAAATGAGACCAAAAGTAAATATGTAAATGACTAACTATAGATTAATCAGTTATAAGGCAAGATCTGTGCTCTGAAAACCAAAGGAAGTTTTAGGATGCTTAATTATAGCTCACCCTTCAGGAGTCCCAGGACAACACAGATTCATAAGTGATCTTACGAATCTTTAACAAGTAATCTTTTGGTTTTCTTCTGTTCTTTCCTCATACCCGAAAAGTTGATTAGCTAAAGACATGGGATTACATGGCCTTCACAGCTTTCCCTCAATTGAACACCATTTATGAAACCTATTATTTTAAATCACTATTATTATTATTATTACTATTATTATTATTATTATTATTATTATTATTATTATTATTATTATCTTCAGGATCTCTCATATAATAGGTGAGCTTCAAATGTGCTTTGTGGTAAGGCTTCACTTGAGTTCACTGTACCTCTGACTCATGTGGCTGTAGAGCTCTACCACATGCCTCACTTTGTATCATTTCAAGAGGCCAAACACATTCAACTGATTACACAATATTCTTTTTTTTTTTTGAGACAGGATTTCTCTGTAGCTTTGGAGCCTGTCCTTCAACTTACTCTGTAGACCAAGTTGGCCTCAAACTCACAGAGATCCACCTGCCCCTGCCTCCTGAGTGCTGATATTAAAGGCATGAGCCACCACCACCTGGCTTTTACACAATATTCTTACCCAAACATTAATTTTGATAATATTGAAACTGGACCAATGGCTAACCTCTGTGAGGTTGCTTAAAAAATGTCCTGCAGGAACATTAATGGGGAGCAAGAAACATGTATTTCTTTTTTAATTAAAATACATTTTCAAAATTTTATGAATAGTGTGAGGATTCTGGTAGTTTTAAGGCATTAGAAAGAATGGCGAATGCCAACATATAAGATGCATAGTAACAAATTCACACCTACTTGTAGCTAGAGAAATAAGAGGCGATGTCAGGACTTGCCTATGAAGTCAGCTAATCTGATATTTTAATCTAAGACATTGACCCATGGAAAACCTGAGCCTTAGATTTCTCTTTGCCTTTCTCTATTGTGTGAATTACACATTTCACTGGTCTAATTTCTATTTTTAGCACCGTGCTTGATTATTTTCATCTCCTATAACACAATTCAAAACCTGTTGATTAAGAAGCTTTCTATTTCTGTGACATTGGGCGGTGCTAATTGCACATTGTTGTGTATTTTCTTTTTCAAACGATTTTGGTTAAACTCATCAAAACTTCAACTCTGATGTATGTTAGCAGGAACTGTCAGAAGATACTGGCAAGATCAGTAGAAACTGTTCACTAGATTGATGGCTTATGTCAGGGACTGTCACAAATGCTGGTTTCTGGATTTCTGTTTGGGTTTGTTAAAATCCCATGAAGGGCTGTGTAAGCAAGCAGTGGAAACATGGCTTTGAAAAAGCTTCAATCTTCCATTATGGCTAGATAATATGCCATAGTAAGACAGCAGAGGAATGCCAAGAATCAGACCAGCAGGAACAGTTACAGAGTGACTCTTTTCCTTCCTCCAGAATCAACGGGCACTTTGGGATATTCTCTCAACAGCAATCTGGGTCGAATCCAACAGGATCATCTCTCAGTCACTCACAGCTGCAGCATCTTCTAAAAAACGCTGCCAGTTTACTTTTTTTTTTTAAAGAAAATAAAACAAGTATAATTACATCCACTCTAAGTTATGCTTAGTTTTTGAACCAGTTTAATAGGAAATACTGACTGTGAAGGCCTGAGGCAAACTGACTCTAATAAGACCCAGGGTAGATCAAGCCCCATGCAATACACAAAAAAACAGCTCTGTTAATGTCCATTACAGCACTGTCACCCAGAGCCATTAGCCAGGCTGGGACTACATCAAGGAGCGGGAGGAAGGCTAATGAAGAGTGGTGTTTAGTGAACTCTCATGAGCAAAAGTAAGGAAAAGCAGACGGACCCATTGACAGAGGTTACATTAACTTTGACTTCCCTTTTAGACCCAATTCTGTGGACATGACTGTTCTGTGTGATACGATGAAAAAAATATCTCCAGAACAGGAAGGCCAAGAAGTCTTCCCCCATGTAAAATAGGCAGAAAGAAACACAGTCAGATCCTCAACGCTCCTTTGTCTGCCTTTGAAAAGACAGCTTCTCTCTCTGAGCCCATGGTGTTGCCATGGTGGTAGAGCAGGCAGGAGAAGATACCTCTACTATGGCTGCCTGTGTTTGAATCCTTCCTGTCACCATATAAGCTAAAGACCTCCGTCAGATCTCAGAAACTCACTCTGCCTCAACTTTCTCATCTTTAAAAACGAGGCAAAGGATAAACCTCAGGACCGCTTAGGACTAAATTGGCTGGCGTATGTAAATAGCCTGTGGTATATTATTCATTTCACCCTGTCTCCTGCATAATCCTCAGCCCCTTTTTTTTGTAGCAAGACAAAGGCTAAGAAGGAAAAACTTGTAAATTTCAGAATCACCAATGTGTCGAGCATTCACTCAGCTCATGGAGATCGAGATACACAGAGAGACATTTATAAATATGAGTCTGTTTGTATCTATTTTTGAGAAATCAAGAATTAATTTTAGAAATAGTAATTCCAATTGGACTTTGCTCCATTTTCTTTCCCTGAAATTAATGCAAAATCTACATTAGAATGACTTTTAGTGTTTGAAGAAATGAAACTATTCAGAAGTTTACACAGGAAAGCAATTTGCTTGGATTGAATAAGGTAATACATAAGTATGTAAAAGCCTTTCTCTGTAAATGCTGCTTTTAATTAGGAATGGCGCCCTGAAAGAAATCCTAGTTATTATATCCACAAAGTGAATTTGGGCATCTATTTTAATTGGAACAGAAAGAACCAACATGCAGAAGATTTATCAAGAAAAGTCTTAAAAAAGAAACAAAACAAAAACAAAAACTGTTCATAGAAAACAGTGTTTTGTGTTCTTTTCTTTATCTCAGTACAGACTGGGATAATCCCCCTTGTCAGAGGAGATGGATGATGTACATTTGGGATTCTTTGGGAGCATTAAGGAGTTGCTGGCATATCAAACAACTTCTGTTATTAATACTGAATTAAATCAGCATAGCTCTCCATATTTCCTTATGGAAATGCAAATGACCACCATTTCTGTCCACTTCCCGTTGTGCAGTTCAGGAAAGTCATGGTACTTATGGTGATTCTTGCTCTTTTGGACACTTGGCTCTTTGCTCATTCACATTTCTTAGTCTTCATCTAATAACTAAAGAAAACTTGGGACTGCTGAGATGGCCCAGTGAGTAAAGCGTGACCACCTGAATTCAGTCCCTGGAAACCACATGGTAGGAGAAAAATGACTCCTGCAAGTTATCCTCTAACTTCTGCATACCTGCTGTGGCATGTGTATCACCACCCCCATGCAAAAATAAATACATTCATAAAGTTATAAATACATGTAAAATATATCCAAAAACAAAGTGAAAATTTGTATTTTATTTCTTCTTCTTTCCTTTATACATTATCTTGAGAGTAAGGAAACATTTACATCTCTGATCACATCATTTTCTGTTCCTACTACAAAGTGCTGAGGCTGAGTACTATATCGAGGAAATAAGGATATTTAAATCACAGTCCTAGAGATCAAAGAGCATGGTGCCAGCTTTTCTTTAGCTGTGGTGAGGACCTCATGGTGGCGGCATCACATGAACAGAACAGTGGAATTGAACAAATGATATCTGAAGAAGGCTTTACCAAGAATGACTTCTTGGACTGTTTTGAACCCTGGAAGACTTTGACCTATAAGACAGGAGAGATACTCTCAAAAGCTCTCTAAATTCCCAGCCACCTATAGTGCTTGGGTCCAAATTAGCATGTGGTAAGCACTATGGAATAGTCTCTGTACATGTTGAAGAGTATGTCTGAATGACCATTACAAAGACTCCCCAGGTTTATGACACTTGGTAATACCACATCAAGACATTATAGCTACATCCTCCCCAAAGAGTACATTGAGAATTGAGTATTTTCTATAATACTGGAATTTTGAGCTGATTTAAGCTTCAGACATCAGCAATGGGGATGATGGTAATAGTTTTACTGCTGGTTGGATACATAGCAGTGAATTGTCATCAAGTTCTTACTTTTGTAGTACTTTTCCAAGTACCTAATAGGCACTCTATAGAACTTGTAACTGTGTCATGCAAAGGAACTGTGGGAACCTATATTCTGTAGACAAGAAAGTAAGGCAAAAGCAAAGGAAATAATTTGCCTATGGTCACATGACAGTAAATATTATGTCATAGAATCACATATAGGTCTTTCTTACTTCACAAATAAGACTTTCCCCGATTCATATTTTCTTGCATACCGTTTGTAAAATTGACACAGAGAATTATGAATATACTGAGGATCTGAGATCCTTATTACTAGATCCACATGACTCCAAAGTTCACATTTTTAATTCAATAATCCTCAAAACTGATATTTGAGTGCATTGCATGAACAGGTGGTGCATTGTGAAGAGGGGTGGCAGAACCTGCGTCTATGCAGCACAATACTTTTGGAAGGCATATGCTTTCAGTTTTACTTGGGAGAGCCCCCTTGTTTGGCTGAACATACTATTGTTAGCATGCCTGGCCTCAGCTTCACAGCTCTTAACATTTTCTCTCTTTACATATTCACCAAGCCAATTCCTGATCTTTATTTAAGTAGGGAGTTTTCTCTTGGGAAAGAATGTGCTGACCAGATACTTTGAATACCGGTCCCCACGGTTGTTCTATTTTCCATTATCCATTAATTAATTGACTTGCTGGTGCCAATTAAATATAAGTTTAAAGTAGCTTGAGACAATCCATGCCCTCCCCATGCACTCCTTCAGGAATTAAAATTCTTTGGACATATTGATGATTAATAACACGTATCTGTTGCAGAAATAGACACATTGAAAATTTTTGTGACACCACATTTGTGAGCCTGCAGTTATTACCTTACACTTTGTTAACTGGCAATGAATGTATCCTATTCATTTAGTCAATTTCTTTGTTATTGTCTGTGTCACTCTGGGTTATTAACAAAAAATATAGACCAAGACTTTTTCTCTTCACCAGTAAACTTGTTTTAGTTCTGAACATGGTATATGGTACCATGGTAAATGTTTGTTTTATAACTGAAAACTCAAAGACAATCCTGACCAGACACCTTGGATATAAGTAGAGAAAGTGGCACAATTCTTATTTGACAAAAAAACAAAACAAAACAAAACAAAACAAAAAAACAGTAGATCAGAGAAAAGTTAAGTAATTTGACCATGGTATAGATTAATTTTTTAATTACTAATTCTGTAATGTCTCACTTCTGAGTAGTTTATTTTCTTATACAGCATTTCATCTTGCTAGCATGTCTTTGTTATAATACTTATTCCATCCAAACTCTAAATGAAATACTAATGTTCTTTTCTTAGACAATTTTTGTATGAGTTTTCTTTTTGGAATATTGATATTTTCTAGCTTCTTTTGCACTAATTCACCTAGGTAAGTCAGGGCATTAAATACGGAATAATCATCAAATCAATATTTGCAGAGGCTGGGAACTCTCTCTGGGTAACCACTAGTCTAATAGAGACACGTGCAAGTTGGAAAAAGGAAGTTGAGTGGACAACATTGTGTCAAGGAAAGTTCACAGATTATGCAGTAAAAGGTATGTAGGCAGGAAATTTGACTGGAGGGCAAAAATTAATGTTGTAAGCTGAAAGGCATATGAAAAGAAAATTGGAAAATAGAGTAGGAATTTAGGTATAGGGTTAAATTATGCATTAGCCTTAAAGACTGATACAGTTATCTTGATTTTGGGCAAAAGGTCCTACAAAGGAATCAAGTAGGGATATGGTTAAGAACTATATGAAGAGGGTCTAGTCTGTTTGGTGTTGTGGAACAAGGATGACTAGACGGATACTCACAACACCAGGGAGGCTACCTGGAAAACAGGACTCCAAGAAAGACATGGGGATCGCCAATGACGGAGAAATGAATGAGATCTACATGAACAGTCTGGACGTGAATGGGGGTAATGAGGGGCGAGGGGCGAGGGAAAGAGAACTTGGGGGAGCGGGAGATCCCAACTGGATCAAGAACAGAGAGGGAACACAAGGAATGTTCATGGTAAATGAAGACCACATGAGAATAGGAAGAAACAAAGTGCTGGAGAGGCCCACAGAAATCCACAAAGATGCCCCCACAAAAGACTGCTGGCAATAGTCGAGAAATAGCCCAATCTGACCTACCCTGGTGATAGGATGGCCAAATACCCTAATTGTCGTGCTAGAAACCCCATCCAGTGACTGAGGGAACTAGATGCAGATATCCATGGTCAGGCCCCGGGTGGAGCTCCAGGAGTCCAATTGGTGAGAAGGAGGAGGGTTTATGTGAGCAAGAGTTGTTGGGACCAGGGATGGATGGAATACAGGGACAAGTGGCCAAAAGAATGGAAACACATGAACTGTGAACCAATGGCTGAGGGGCCCCCAACTGGATCAGGCCCTCTGAATGGGTGAGACAGTTGATTGGCTTGATCTGTTTAGGAGGCATCCAGGCAGTTGGACCGGGTCCTGTGCTCAGTGCATGAATTGGCTGTTTGAAACCTGGGGCTTAGTAGAGACCCTTGGCTCAGCCTGGGAGGAGGGGACTAGACCTGCCTGGGCTGAGTCCACCAGGTTGATCCCAATCCTCAGGGGAGTCTTTGCCCTGGAGGAGATGGAAATGGGGGGTGGCCCAGGGGAAGGAGGGCGGGGCGGGAGGAGGGAGAACGGGGGAATCTATGGCTGATATATAAAGTTGAATTATATTGTAAAATGAAATAAAATAAATTCAAAAAAAAAAGAACTATGTGAAGAAGACAAAATCCAATCACTATTAAGGTAGAATGTACTATATACTCATCACCAATGTATGGTATATTCAATAGTGGAAGCAAGAAAAAAGAAGATGTTAAAACATCCAAAGTCCTATGTCATTAAGGGCAATGGTATCCACGATAAGATCACATATCACACTGAGGGCAAGACCATCAGCCATTAAACTTGTCCCTTTTTAGCACAGATAATTGTGGCAGCTTTCTTTCTGCCTCGCCTGCAGCTTTAATCTGTGGTGCCATCATTTTTGTGTTCACACTTCCACTGTTCTCATTTATTTGAATATCATCATTGTGTTCACAGCTTCCCAAATCCATACATATGGGCTTGAATTCTTGCAACTGAATTTGAAGTCACTTAATCAAGAACCAGTTTATATTACTGAAAGGGTTCTTAAACTTAACTTGTCCAAGGACACTAAATGTATCTCCATATGTTCCTATGTCCTTAACCAACTGTACTTCTCAAACCACCAAGTAATTCTCTATAAAACACATATACTTAAAAGAAAAATTCTGAAGAGTCAGAGGCATCAGACTGATTAATTTTGAATCTCATGGACTATCACACAAAAGCAGCCACAGTAAATAGGGAACAGAAACCTAAAATTATGACCAGTGTTGTCATTCTTATTGGATGATGAAGCAATGTTGAACTTCAAACTTTAGCACACAGGTTGTGATCTTGAACTATCGTTTCTTAGTAGAGTCTAGCAGAGTTTCTCATGGGGTTCAGGTTAGATTTGAGGCACTAAATATTCTAGTTGAGATATAAATGTCTTAGAATGACAGACACCAGGGAAGTTATCGAAGACTTCTTCAAAATAATGGCAAAGAACATCATAGCTCATCAGAAGAATCATGAGCAAAAGAAGTCGATCTTAACTGCACTAAGATAATAATGAAAACAGATCAAAACACAACAAATACAATATAATTCTTTAAGTGATATATATATATACATATATATAAAATCTTCTTACCAATTTTTTTAATTTTCTGCCGAAAACTCAGAAGAGATAACAAAGAACATACCTTTGTATACACTACCCTTGCAAAACTAACTTTTGATCCCCAACACAGTTTTTCTAACCTCTATAATCACTTACATGAGATTTATATGAGGAAAATAAATCACCTTCCTGGCATATAATTCTCTGATTTTTGACAGAGTCACAAGAGCACTACTGTAGTGAAGATATATAATAGTTCCATCAGCCCTGACCTTACCTTGGCAAGCACTTTCTGCTCTTAAATTTTGTAAGCTTGGTTTTAGAGAGTGTCATGGAACTGTGTATTTGGACTGTAGCTTTCTGAGTTTGCATTCCTTTCCATACATAATTTATTTCAGATCGATCCCTGTGTCAAGCATTCAATTGCTATGACAAAATACCGGAAACGATCAACTGAAAAAGAGGGCAGATTTGCTTGGGCTTATTGTTTCAAAGCTTTCATTCCATGGTTGGTTGATTTTAATATTTGGGGCCTGAGGTAATCCATTGCGGCAGAGAACACACATGAGTGCAAAGCTGCTCACCCTATCACGGTCATAAGCAAAAAGAAGAAAGAGGACCCCAAGAGTCCCTTCAACAATACCTCTTGTTTTATCATTGGGCCCCACCTCATAAGTTCCATCTCTTACCACTTATATCACAGATTGGTGACCAGGACTATAGCACACAGGTCTATTGAGAATATTTATGATGCAAACCATAATAGCCACTGTTGTGCTTATCAATAATCTCTTCCTTCATATTGCTTGGCAGAATAGTATTATATGAATGGAACAGTTTGTTTGGTCATTCACCGGCTTTGGAAAATTTGAATTAATTTTTTTAACTGAAAAAATTACAACAGTAACACAAACTCACTTTGGTGCAGGCCTTCCACTTACCTTGGAGCTGATTTCCCTGTTTCTTCCCTCTTCCCTAGTGGTCCACTTTCATATTGCAGTTGGAATCTTACATTAGTCTGTAGACCAGATGATGGAGTTCTATTTTATAAATCCTTGCAATGACTCCCACAGAGAAGCCGCATAAGAAAGCCTAAGTAATTAACAAGGCCCTTTATTTGACCACGGTTCCACTTTCTCTGAGCACGTCTCCTCCCATTCGTTTCAGTCTTCTTGGTTTCATCCTTATCTCAGGCATTGCCTTTTTCTCTTCTTCATCCTCCAGACCACTGGATGTCAGAGTCCACTCCATTTCTTATCACTGGGAAACTTTCCTAATGACTCCTGTTCTCTTCTTTTCTCCCAGCACTAAGCCTTTCTCCTATCATGATACCTTTTTCAATAGCTCTTGGTCATGGCATTTATTGTTTGTAACAAGAATCTCTAAAATGGTCTTATAATAAAACATCTGGCCAGGTGGCGGTGGCACACGCCTTTAATCCCAGCACTTGGGAGGCAGAGCCAGGTGGATCTCTGTGAATTCAAAGTCAGCCTGGTCGACAGAGCAAGATCCAGGGCAGGCACCAAAACTACATGGAGAAATCCTGTCTCGAAAAACCAGAAATACCAAAAAACAAACAAACAAACAAAACCCCCAGAGCCTGATAATGAAGTGAAAGCTGAAAGATCAGAGAAGCAGAGCAAGCCACAGCCACTACCTCTTACCTCATCAACTCTTTAGCCTGAAAGAGCCTCAGCCCATAGGCCTCTAGCTGAATGAGTTTCCTCAGCTGAAAATGATGATTATAGGGTTGGGAGTGGAAGAAACAAACTCAGTAGTCTCCTTAAGAAAAGAAAAAAGTGTCTAAAAAAAAAAGGAAAAGAAGAAATGGAATGGATAGGTATAAGATATTATGGTAGATTATTGTATACACTAGTAAAGAAATTTGGTAAAATAGCAGCCTTAGATAATTTGTATTGTAATTTGTACTGTCATGAATCCTTATATGTTGATACAAATATAAACTATTTTTATATTCCTGTTTAAGATAATTTGTATATTGATACAAATACAGAACTATATTTGTTATAATGTACACATATTTTTACTCTTATTTGAAATATTTGTATATTGATACAAATGTAAATTTATATCTGTCATACTGTATGTATGTTCTACTTCTGTTTAGGATATTTTGTATATTGATATATATTTAAGATTATTTGTCATATTGCATATTGCACTATACATTCCTACCTCTGTTATAACTATCTTGTGTATTGTCACAATTTTGAAGTCCTTGTCCTTTACCGTACATTTGCTTATATACTGTTTACCTTGTTTACATGAA
>CABHPR010086851.1:0-19583 GCA_902168415.1 Peromyscus melanophrys
TTTAACATACCTTCTGAAAGTTATTGTTGTATATCTATAACTGCATCCTCTGGCTAGTGGCTTCTTCACTCTTAGGAATATATCTCTCTCTCTCAGTCTTTATATTAATATTTTTCTGGAGGATCTTTCTTCCTGTTCTCCAGCTGGACATATGTAGTAGAGTTTTTCATTCTTATGAACAGTTAGCACTTGTTACATCTAATACATATACTCCCTGTCACCTTTATGCATTCTGCAAACACTTATTAAGAACCTCCTGGGTACCAAGATTCACACAAAATACTATTGTGCTGTCTGTATGTCCAATAAGCCTCTCAAATCCCATCACTCCTTGTCTAAATGAATTCTTATATTCTTCTCTCCTTTGACATTTTTTACTTTGCTCCCTTCCTGTCAGGGGCTAGGTAAGGTCAAAGGCCCTTTGGGGTTCTGTGCATGGAACAAGGAGCTCTGGGCTTTTGTTTCTGTCAGGGTCATGCTTGGCAAGGCCAGCAATGGACTGGCGCCAGAGCTCTGGAGGCTACCAAGGCCAGAGCCTGGAGCTTGACAGTTTCCCTGTAAAGCTGTGGCCAAATGTTCCAGACACAGAGATGTGAAATGCTTTGCTTATTGTACCAGCATGGATCTTGCAAAGAGGAACCAGAGTTACTCTGAGTTCACCAAAATTCTGCTGCCTGATGAACTTGATGGATTTGTTTGTTGCTTCCTCATTTGAAGAGAATATTAGGAGCTATGATTAATTAATGTGCTAGCTTGGGTCATCAGCCCTCACAGTCCTCCTGACCCCCACTTTTGACTCTTCTTTTCTCATCTCTGGCCTTCCCCCTCAGAGTTCCAGTACAAACCCAGGAAGAACTGCTGGTCTGATTGATTCACCTCCTCTCTTATTTCCCCACATCTTCCAAGCTCAAGACCACCCAACCTCCTTTGGTTTTTCTTTGACTTTGTCAATCATGCCCAGTTGGCTATTAAGTTCTGCTGATCTTGCCTGCTCCTGTCCTCCGGCTCTTATTCTGTGATCCTCACACCATTTCTATTGCCTTTGACCAGACAATCTGCCTGTCACTCAAACCACTCTGTGTTTTCTGGCTGTTCTTTTTACTCTTGGAGTCTCCCCATCCTATTTTATGTTTACAGGGCACATCTGGGTGTATCAGTTTCTTGCCCCTATAAAACAAAGATCAGGAATTTCCTTTGCCTGACCTTTAAGATGTCCACTCTGCCTTTTGGAGTTTTCTGTCTTTTCCATGCTCCATCCTAAACTGAAATATTTCCGGTTTTGTATGGGATATACATGTCCTGCAATAGGTGGCATTTTACTTGTCAACTCTTTCATTTCCTTGACTGGAATTCTACTATTTTTGTGTGGTTCAAGGAACAGCTAAAAATTCACTTGTCTCGACAGGTAGTGGCGGTGCACATCTTTAATCCCAGCACTAGGGAAGCAGAGGCAGGTGGATCTCTGAGTTCTAGGCCAACCTTGTCTACAGAGCTAGTTACAGGACAGCCAGGGCTACAGGGAGAAACCCTGTCTCAAAGATCAAAACAATAGAATAAAATAAAATAAAAAATTCGCTTGTCTCCATGAAGCTTCCCTCCTGGGTTTCTCACTCTTTTCCTTTGAATTCCAAGAGCCTTTTTCCTTGCCCAGAGTAGCTATCACTCTTTTCCTTGTACTATAAATATTCATGTTTCCATGTCTTTCCATAAAAGCTGTAAGCTTTTTAGGGGCAATATTAGGTTGTGTTATTTTTGATTCCTTAGCTGTTGGCTCTGAGGCCAGTAATGTGACACATACTCACTTTACTTATGTGATTAATATAAGCCAGGCAAACTATAGCTCCAAGAGAGCATAAAGTGGCTTCTTGGCTGGACAGGATTCAGAGCCAGTATAGTTAAGTTCAGAGAGAAGATACTGCCTCTCATTGTCCCTGATAGCAATCCAATTAATGCTGGGAACCACTTAACCAGTTCAGTGGGTTGCCAAGGGCTTAGGGAAAGTCTGGGCAGTGTCTTTGGTTTTGAAAAGCCAGCAACAATTTCTGGAATGACAGAACTCCAACTTCCTTATTTGGATGTTGGAAAAGTCATGACGTCCCTTGTTTCTTTGACAAATGGAGAGGTTTGAAGGATGGTATGCTGTGTTCTTTCTGGCCTGCCTTCCTCACACCTATGACCTTTCCTGACTTGTTGGGTACGGCCCTTAGCTTAACTAACCAAAGGCTGACTGGAAGATCACGGGTCCTGCATTGCTCTTGGGCTGTTTTAGATTTATTAGTAGGATTATGGGCTGCCTGCAAAAGTTTTCCAACCACTTTTTCTTCTTCCTTTCATTTCACCCTTCTGTCTCATCCTCCTCTTTCTTTCCCCTACTCCATAACATAAGTAACGCACATTCTTTAGTTTCAAGTCTTGGTTCCACTCTTCGCAGAGAACCTAGCCTCTCAGATTCCTTGTCTCTGAAACAAAGAAGAAGCCCTGTGGTTGTCAATAGGATTCAGGGAGTCGGTCTGTGTGAGGCACTTGGATAATAATGCTACATGAACGGACTGGTACTGTCTGCCCAAGGTTGTTCCGTATTCAAGGATGAGGGAGTTTCTTCTTTACTGCTGATCTCAGCCACCAGCCTACCTGGAGAATTTTCTTTACCTGAGCCACCTTGCTCACACCCCTTTCCAAGCTTGCCTCATAGGCTCTGCTGAGTCTTCCTCCAGACCCTACTACAGGCAACCTGTGGTCCTTTACTCTGCCCCACCTCCTTCCGGTGTGTAGATGTTGAACCAAGAGCCCTTCCTGACAAGTTCATTTCTGTCTCAGAGATTTTCAGCAAGTCCAGTTTCTGACACCAACACAGAAGGTGTTCACCACACCCTGGGCCCATGCATGGTAATAGGCACATGGCTCTAGCCACCTGGACCATGTTTTAACCCCCATGGGCTGGTGCCTCGTGGTAGAGGCAACTCCCTTGGCTCTACTCCTCAGGGCTCTCTCTCCTCAGAAGTGTTGGTACCGGGTTGGGAGAGATATTTAGGAGTCTGGGGAGCTGACAGGGAGAGAAGGTTCTCATTGAGCCTTTCTCCTGCTGGAGGCAAGGGCACTGTGGGAAGGAGACGGGGCAGCGATTCTCACTCCTTTGTATGATTTACACTGGACAGTTTTCTCCTCCTTGAAGAAGAAAGGCCACAAAGCTTGGGTAGTCCTGGCCTTAAGCCGTAGGTTCCTCATAATTATCTTTTCCTGTATTTCAGTTTCCTGACTTTCTAGCTGCAAAACCACAGAAAGTTCATTTTTTATCTTCCAAATGGATTCAGAAGGTCCTCTGAAGTTAACCCTCCTCTCTAGCTGAGCAGCCAGCCATACTGGGTTCCACAGACTTCCTAGGCCTTGAGAAAATGCCTGTCTGAATCAGCTGCTGCTGTGTGTGTGTGTGTGTGGAGGGGGAGGGGAGTTTAGCAACAAGATGTCGTTTAGAGACCTGCATTCACCTGTGGGTGACCTTGTGTTCCTCTCAGCAATGTCCCCTCCCCTTCCCCATCCTTCAGGGCCCAGCTTGGGAATTTCAGAAGGAATCCTTCCTGAGCGTTGCCCTCAGTGCCTGGGAAGATGCCCTGTGTGAGCTCTGAAGCAGGGTGGGTTGGGGTGGTAGGGGGGTGGGGGGGTGGGGATGGGGTGGGATGGGGGTGGGTGGGTGAGCAGAGAGTCCCTGCGGAAGTGGAGAGATCTTCACCCTCCCTTTTTTAGGGAACAAGAAAGAAAGACCGCAGCTCGGAACATTCTGAACTTCTGAAAGGGCACCTCAGGTGTCAAGGGAGGAAAACTTCAGAGAAAGACTGTTGAGTGGGGCAGGGTAGAGTGTGGGCTGGGTTAGGGGAAGTCCAGTCAGCTCCCGTTCCGTTCCTTTGTTTACACACCATGATACAGGCTCTACATTCAGAGTGCCAAAAATCCAAGTGTTTTTATATTTATTGTTTTAAATGAAATATGCTCTTAAAATATTGCCTATAAATTCAAAAATTTTAACAGGCACTGAGGGCCAAACCAAGTATATCTGGGTACAAGGCATGTGACTACCCATTTGTGGCCTCTGATTTCCAGAAGAAACCTCTGTTTCCCTGGCTGCCCTTTGGTCATATATGGCCACAGATGGTACAACTGCTTCCAACACCTCCTATAAGGACAATGCTAATTTGTGTGCTCTTCAGTGTCCACGGGCATTATCACGATTAACCTACAACAGGACTCCAAAGCTCGGAAAGTCAATCTGCACACATAATAGGCAAGGGGAAGACTCACGATCAGAAGCCCTATGTGTCTGCTTACAAAAATCAGGGCTGTTTTCTCTATATGGTCACTGGAACCTCTCTGAAGTGAGACAGAAATAAAGGGTGGGGGTTGTCCCAGGCATTTACCTGGCCTCTTTGGAGCCTCAAGGGGAGGGAGGCTGGACAGTTTGTGGCCTGTCTATACCTTACCCTGTAAGTTCCTCTCTTTGGCAGGAGAGGCATGGCATTCTGCCCTTGTTTCCAGGTAAGCCTGTCTAAGCAGAGTGTGAGTTCCTTGAATTTGGTCCTGCACAACTTTATCACAGAGCTCCCTCGGAAGAGATGCTTCCTGAAGGGTGGCCAAAGGCAACTGAGTCAGATGGCACCCACCAGCCTAGATCAGCTCACGCATCTTACACCCTGCTGAGAGGTCTGGCTGTCTATCTGGGGCCTACTTCAGGCACTCTTCCTCTAGAGAGTCTAAAGGTCCTGTGTCTATTCCTCTAGTTACTGTCACCACCCCTCTGGTAGTTGGTATTCAGTATTTAGAAGGGTCTCAAAATACGTTTATTGAAGTCAACAGTCACTTAGCTCCTATGGTTCTATTTTGAATTTATATACTGGGTTTTCAACTGTAACACAAAGACTCTGGAGACAAGGCACTTTTCGTTTTCATTTTGGAATTCTTGGAGGAGGACCTGATAATAATCATGCATATTGTGCTTGGCCAAGGAAACAACTGAGGTTTGATCCCTGTGCCAGCCAGGAGGAAGGGATACCTTTTTACTTCCAGTTGAAGAAGAGGAATTCCCTTTAGTTGTTTCAATTGCTCCTAATTTGCCTGAAAGTACTGTATGCATTATCTCTATTCTGGCACAGCGCCTGGTACACGGAAGATGCTTAATGCATCCGTTGACTGCATTTATTCACCTCGGCAAGCATCTGCAGAGGGTCTATTGATGCACAGGTTTCTCCGTGGTTGAGCTGTCCAGGCATGTGGAAAAGATTAGTGGGCAGGACCTCAGCCTTGTGCCCACTCAGGTTGGCCTAAAGTTAACTCCCCACTAAGTGAGCTGGCTTCCTTTAAAGTCCTCAATATTTTACTAGAGTTTCATCCTAGACACACCCTGGAAACATGTTTCCCTGGGAGGGAGGCCAAAACTTTCAAGGCCAAGGCCTTACACATAACTGGAGTCCAAGCGGATAAGCACAGGGCAAAGTCACACCCAGATGGAGATGTGGGGATGAATTATCCCCGGTGGCCAGGACTGTACTTTGGCTGTAGCTCAGACCTGGCTGCAGACAGCCGAGGTCCTAATCCTTTTCTGCTCTTGTTCTAAATGCTCACACTGCCTACAGAGAGCCCGATTTGGGTGGAAAACCAATAGAGGCTCTATTTGGTACCTTCTGGTAAGGCATGGGCTCTGGGAACAAGCAGGGGTGGAGGGAGCAGGACCCTGCAGAGAAACCAGTAGAGATCAGTAGAGATCCACAGGCTGCCAGGGGAGCCAGGGTAAGGTGAACAACCGGCCCCAGGGTTACCCTGTGTTGAGCTCCAGTACTTTGACTCCCAGGCTGGAAACTACCTCACTAAGTGGCCATCAGCTTCACTTATGTTGCTTCCAGAAAAGATAATTGCCTCAGACGCCAGATCCCTCAGACTCCTCCATATGGAACACTGTGCAGTTTGCATTCCATATTGCAATCTCATCCTTTTCTTCCTAAAAATTTTAAGGAGACTTGATATTTGAGAAGCAGTGGCAGTTTTACTTTGTCACTCTGCACATGTACTCTCTGTTTTGTGCTACCTGGGGCACAACTACCCAAGTTTGCTTACCATAAAATTTTTATGCAGAAGGTCCTCACTGACATCTTCATAACCCTCAATCTAAGGCCCAGTTCCAAAGTCATTCCCCATGATGTCACCCCAGAGTTCTCTGAGATGAAGGTCCTCCTACCTCTGTGGCCACCTGCAGCTCTTTCTGTGTGGTTCTCTTAGCTCTGGTCACGTTCCACCTGGCTAGCCTGTTGTGTTACTCTCCTGTTTTCGTCATGAAGTATTCGTTACTCCAGAAGAGGTCCATGCTTGACTTCTGTCTACATCCACAACGAAACTGGCACTGTGCATTCAGTAGGTACTCAACACATGCTGAACAGTTCTTTAGACTAATACTAATTAAGAACAATTTCACCTAGATGTGTAGTTAAGGCAAATCTCTCTTCTATTATGCATTTGTGGTGGCTACAGCTGGTGTGTGATCAGAGCCTGGAAAAAGGGGGAAGTATCCTGCCTTCAGTGTCACAATGGCCCATTTTATAGGTAGAAATAACACCAACACAGACGGCAATGATTCCTCCAACAAGCAAGACTTTAGCAATAAAACCAGGATCATACCTTAATATTGTCCTCTGGCCAAGAGTTCAGCATTGTTGCAAGGTGGCCCTTGTCATGAATGGTGATAAACAGCCCACTAGGAAAAACAAACATGTACACATGGAGAAACCAAGCAGTCAGTGTAGAAACAGAGCAAAGATCATGAGCACCGCCATCAACTGCATTGCCAACTTCTGCCCCCAGCCCCAAGGAAGATGGGTTTTGTCTCAAAGCTCGGGAGGGTTCTGGTGTCTTTCCTTTCTTTAATTGTTTCTCTCCATAGGACCAGGAGTGCGCCGGGTCAAGGGCATGCCTGCCTGGAGCCATCTTCTCTAGAGAATGCATCTTCTCTTCGTTCTCTCTAGATCTGGTTCCAGAATACCCTGACTCGCTAGCCCCACAACTGCCTTAGCAACTGTATGGGTCTGCTCTCCAGGTCCTTGCTCTAAAGCACAGACCACATGGCCAGGGCCAGAATTTGTCACGTGGGTTGGAATTTTGAATCCCTGATTGTGGGTTTCTGTACTGATGCAATAAGCCAAATCAAGCCAAATTAATAAGACCAGGTTTGATCTGAGCAAAGCATTCCTGGGAGATCTCTTGGGGGATGGGGGAGAAATCACACTGTTGCTCCCAAAGAGGGGGCCTTAAATACCCTGTAGGCATGGTCTCTGAGCAGCTCTAGGGGAGGAGCCATCGCTTGGTGGGCTTTCTGAGGGCAGGGTATGGAGAGGAAGGAGTGGGGCCAAAGCAAAGTTCCCGGCTAAACAGGGATGTTCAGACATGTATACACCAGGCCCCTAAAATGGGAGATGTAGCTGGGAAGGGAAGCAGGGGAAGGGTGCTTAATGAGATACTTTTCTCTGTGGTACTGGAGTCTAACAATACCCAATTCAAACTTAGCCTTCCAGTCTACCAAGATGGTGCAGTCCCAAATGCAAGACAATAGAGCAAACTATGTTTATTAGCTTGTTCCTTGATTTAGAATGTTTACTGTTTAGACTTAAAGGATGTGGGTGTGAATCTTCTGTTTTAGGATTAGAGATGAGAGAATACGTGTACATTTGTGGGATTCTCTTCTCTCTCTTTTTCATTCTAGTAGATGACCCATACAATTTACATACTCAAATCTCTATTATTTTAGAAGTGAAACTAGACTCCTGGCTTCTGGTAGTGACACAGAATAACCCTTCAGAAGATAATTATTATAAAATCACTCATATGCTATGAAATATGTGGTTTTGGTGTACAGCAATGGAGTTGGGTGAACGAGGGGTAGAAACTGGAGGAGCAGATGCCTTTGAAAGCAGGAACTATTCTCTGAGATGTGCAGCTTTGCAGCTTTTTGTCTGAGCACAGGTCAGTCTTCAAAGAGCTTGGAACAACAGAAAGGCAGAATTACAGGTTGAGTGCCTGAGAGCAGCGCTGGGGTTAGGAAGAGCTGCTGGTCAGTGCAGAGGGGAAATCAGAAAGGAAGAAACTTCAGGGACTCTCAAGTCTGGGTACAAAAAGTCCTATCATTGACTGGCCATGAATACACAGGGGCACTGACACACACACACACACACACACACACACACACACACACACACACACACACCAACAAAAACAAAAACTGAGCAAAGATCCCAGTTCTTGCTGATTTGGGCAGATGGAGCTTGGAATTTGAATTAGTTAACTTGCTTAGAACAAAAAGCTACAACCCAGCATCCATATAATGGATACCAGAGATATCCATTATAATGACCTGCTTATTTCATTTATGTTGGAATTTCCAAAGCAAAATAAGTGTGTGTGTGTGTGTGTGTGTGTGTGTGTGTGTGTGTGTGTGTGTGTAATGGCCACACACACATTCCTGTCACACATTTATGTGAAAGTAAGAGGTTGAAATCATGAATTTTCCACCTTATTTTTTGAACAGTGTTTGGCTGGATTGGATGACCAGCAAGCCCCAGAGCGACCCCAGTCCCTCCCTCATTACTGCCCTCAGCTTTTTCTTTAATGTAGGTGCTGGGTATTGAACTTAGATCCTCACATTTTCATGGAAAGTGCTGTTTCCCATTGAACTATCTCTGCAACCCCCATACAGCGTCCTGAATGCCAATCCCTTCCCAGAACTATTCTCTCTCCTCTCTTCTTTCACTAAACTAAAAACAAACAAACCAAAACCAAAAACCAAACCAAACCAAACCAAACCAAACCAAAAGAAAACTTGCCTGCAGAAGCTGCCTGGACTTTGTTCCTCTCTCTAATTCCCACCACAGCAGTGTGCCTTTTATTAGCATCGCATTACCAAACCTGCAATGGCTCCACCTCTTTCGAAACAATGAACACTTCTCAGCCCTCACATCCTCTGGCTTCTTTTTTTTTTTTTTAAAGAATTATTTGCTTTTTATTTTATGTGTATAAGTGTTCTGTCTGCATGTGTGTATGTGCTCCATGTGTGCGCAGTACCCCTGGAAGCCAGAGATAGCACTGGATTCTCTGGAGCTGGAGTTACAGGCAGCAGTGAGCTGTCTGATGAAGGGGCTGAGAACTGAACTCTAGCCTTCTGCCAAAGCAGCAAGTGCTCCCAACGGCCGAGCTGCTTCTGTCCTTCCTCCTGCTTTTTGATAGAATCTGATACGTTGACTATTCCCCTACCCACAAATGTTGGCTTCTGTGATCCCCGCCCCCCCTTTTTTTTTCAGTTTTCCTCCTTTTCTCGGTGCTCTTGTCTACTCTTTTATATTGACTGTCCAGCCATGTTTGTGATAACATTCCTCAAATACTTCCTGTAGCCCACTTTCAATCTTCCTCTATGTTTTCTCATTAACACCAGAGGCACTTGGACACCGACTTTTAAATATCTGAACACTAGAATTTCTCATTTTGGGTGCTATTGACATTGGGTTAGAGAATTCTTTGCTGTGTGGGTGAGGTTGCCCTGAGCCCTGAGCCCTGAAGGGCTGTTGGCAGCATCCTTTGCCGCTACCCACTATATGCTGGTAGCTCCTCTCCTGTAACAACAACAATAGTCTCCGATCATTAGCAGATATACCCAGAGGGTACAAAAATCATCCTGGGCTTGGAAGGAATTGCTCTAGATCCGTTAACTGCCTGCCTGACACGTGTCAAAGGCACTCAAACATAACACGTCTTAGACCAAATTTATGATCTAGCTTTTCACCACTGTGACTCAAAGACAAGATAAAACTGATTCATTCCTTCTCAACTTCTCAGCCACGCTGGCTTCCTTTCCAGACTTCTACCTCACTCGGGGTGTTCAGTTCAGGCTGTTTCTTCTGCCCAGCACTACTGGGCTTCCTCACTCTTCATGTAATGAATTCATTCCCATTCTTCTGATAATTTCCAAGTCAAGGGAGAAGGTTCCTGCCAGCAGCTCGTGGTCTCTTATCCTTGCATGCACAGACATATTTACTGTGCCGCTCCTCGGCTAACGTTCCACCGTTAGATCGTAAGCATCACAAGGACGAGCTCTGCATCTCTTTTTATTATCGTTCAGCACGGTTCCCTCCAGCTTAGTTTATAATACGTGCTGAGTACATCATCTTTGAACAAGTGGAGACGTGAGTCAGCAGGTGATGCTGTTCAAGTGATGAAGGAGGAAACTGTTGGGTAAATCTAGGTGAGAGCTGGCACTAAGGCAATTTGTCTGTGAGCTCTGAAGGGACCTGTGACCTGAGTGATAGTAGGTGGTGCTGGGCAGTGCAGGAAATGCACAGAGGGTGGTGGATGGGCCAGGGAAAAGAAATACACTGAAGATTGGTGCTATAAGGTTTTGTTTTTGAAGCGGGCAGTGTAAGCATCTGAATTCACTTACTCATTAAGCTTGATGGCTTTCAGGTGAAGAGTACTAGACAACTCTTAAATAAGCCTCTCCCACTTAGAGACTCTTCTGAGCTATTTCATTGTGAACTGAAGTTTTCAGGAAGCAACAACAACAACAAAAACAAAACAAAACAAAACAAAAAACCTCAAAACACCTGTATTCTACAAGGCTGATTAAAACTCTGTGGAGGGTTGGAATGTTGCCAGATTATCTTCTTCTATCTTTAGTTCTCTGTGTCTGACCTAACATCCTTTGATTTTTCAGGTAAATACTTTTGGGATGTATTAACAGATGTCTTATTCCACTGAAAGCTAGGAATGCGATTAGATAACATCTGAAACCTGTAACAGATTAAAAAATGTTTTTTTCTGTGCTGTAACCTGTCCACCAGATATTCCTGCCAATGTATTTGAAGAATGCCTTGATTTATAACTTCCTTTTGTTCTGTAACTATAAGAATTTCCTGCAACTGTTATCATATTGAAATATGGTGTTTGAGGAAACCTGAATCATGTTCCTGGGCCATGATCACTCATATGTGGTTCCAGGATAAGCTATGTCTTATCCCTTTGTGTTGAGAGCTATGTTTTGTATGGGTAGACCCAGAAAAAAAGGCATGGTTTTCCTTCCTTCCTTCCTTCCTTCCTTCCTTCCTTCCTTCCTTCCTTCCTTCCTTCCTTCCTTCCTTCCCTCCCTCCCTCCCTCCCTTCCTTCCTTCCTTCCTTCCTTCCTTCCTTCCTTCCTTCCCTCCTCCCTTCCTTCCTTTATTTGAAAAAGGCACTCACTATGCACCTTGCCTGGCCAGAAACTCGCTGTGTGTACCAGGCTGGCCTTGAACTCACAGAGATCCACCCATCTCTGCCTGCTGAGTGCTGGGATTAAAGGCAAGTGCCACAGTAGGCTTGTTTTCCTTTTGTAAAGAACATTTACATTTATTTAACAGTTTCTGTTTGTACAGATTCATCCCTCTTATGTGCACAATGAAACTTACTGATAACCCTTGCTTACCTCACTTGTGGACATCTCGTAATCTATTTCCTTTAGGACCCCACCCCATCCCCACCTTTCTTTTGTTTAATCTACAAGAGTATTTTAGCTTGAAGTTCTAACCGCTCCTTAGGCTATACTTGTTAAATTCCATTTTCTCTTGTTAATCTGTCTTTTGTGAAAAGGGCTCATTCCAGCCGAGAACTATGAAGGGCAGACAGGCTAATGTTTCTCTCCTACACTAACAAGGAGGCCAGTTCCTTCAAACTAGGATAACCAGGTGCCAGCTCCTGATTTATTGATGTCTCTCTCACTTAGGGAAATCACTTAACCCACAGTAATGACCATGACACATTTCTGGCCTCTTGGTTTTATTTTGGAAAGGTCTCCCACTCAACATTCCTTCTATACCCTGAACCCTGATAGAGGCCCAGTAGGATGCTTGGGCGTGGGGTTGGGGGGGCACACATGTGTGAATGGGTACCAGCCATGCTCTGGTGTAGAGCTAAATGGAGCAGTGTGTGGCTAATTGCAAACACAGGCAAAGTATGATTACTAAAATTATCTGGTGCATTAAAATCAGCCCTCTTGATTGACAATAAGAGGGGACAGGGGTGCTTGAACAGTTTTACGTTTAAACTTCCGACCTGACGAAATGTTGAAAGGCTTGTTCACTCTCTTTCTTAAAGCTTATTTACAGGGGCTGTAGAGATCAGACTGCAAAATTGCTCCCTTTTGAAATTTATTAAGAGCTTTTAAAATGTGCATATAAACTATAGTAAAGGACTGCCCTAGATGTGGGTTTTGAGGTTTTTTTTTTTTTTTTTTTCCTTTCCTGTGATTCTTGTTGGCAAGGGATTATGATAATAACAAAAGAATTGTAGGCTTCAGAAGGATTCTCAAGGGTTGTAGGCAGAGGGTGAAGTCCTGAGTGAACGTGTATTGTTGACATGGGTGTGGCCATGTTGAAGACCCTAGTGCCTCAGCTCCATGGGACTGGGCAAAGCCTTCCCTGAGTAAGGCTCAGAGGAACAGCAAAGCATCCTTGGGTTTGAGTGTGAATGCTGATGGTGTGCAGAAAAGTTCACTGCAGCTTGCTTTCTCTGCATGGTTACAGCCTGAAGATTGCCCCCACCCCCAGAGACTGCTTAGACAGAGATGCACTAAACCTGCCTCTCTGTTCAAGTGTATATAGTAAACACGCCAAGCTTCCAGGGTGCTGCGGCTTTACCACCCAAGTTTTTCTGTGTCCACATGCTTTCATTTCTTTGTTCCTTTAGTTAGGCTCAGTTAGGTCAATCCCTGGATAGGGAGGTGAGGGGTGTTTTCATCGTCCACCTGAAAAGCATCTAGACCAGCTCAGAAAGAATCGCTTGTAAAATGTTCCCAGTGAACTATTTTCAGTTCTAGCTGCTTTTCACTCAGGGGAAATCAAAATTTCCAGCAGTCACTGGTGATGGGATAGTTCTTCTTCCCATTTCCATAAGATGTTTATTAGCTGAGGAATGCATTCCTCCTCAGTGACCTCAGAAAGAGTACCTCGATTCCTTGGGAAGCTCCCCTTCCAGTTCTGCTTGGCTCCATACAGAAAACTCAATCATAGGGTAGTCACTGTGGCTGAAGTGAGAATTTTTTTTTTTTTTTTTTGATTTTGGTTTTCAAGACAGGGTTCCTTTGTGTAGTTTTGGTGCCTGTCCTGGATCTTGCTCTGTAGATCAGGCTGGCCTCGAACTCACAGAGGTTTGCCTGGCTCTGCCTCCCAAGTGCTGGGATTAAAGGCGTGCTCCACCGCCACCCGGCTGGAGTGAGGATTTAAAACACAGCACTGACAAATGACAAGGCTGCCCTTGGCTTAACTGACATTGAGGGGTTAATGTCCCTGCTCTGCAGCCGCAGCACCTGGACTCAAAGCTTGGTGCTGCCAGTCCCTAGTGATATAGCTGTGCACAACTTTTCTGATCCTAGGTCTTCTGATCTTCACATGTAAAAGGGAAGAAGTGGCCCCATGGGCCCCATCTGCTTTCTACCTTGTCTATAATGGTAAAATAAGACAGTGCATATTAAATAGTGTGTTACAGTGTCTTCTGTAAACTGGTGTACAATGTCTGGTATAACTCAATAAATGGTAGCTCTTCCTGTTGCTGGCAGAGTAGTACTTATCAGTGCAGGCTCATGGGTCCACTTGTCTGGGTTCAAATGCTGGCACAACACCCTGGAGGCCTAAGACTCATACTAATTGCCTGGCAAATGCTAGAATCTGATTATAAATTAGCATTTTGGCTAGAACGATAGCCCGTCTGTCCCAAGCCATGATTGGCAGTTGCAGTACCTTTTATTGGTGTCAGAGGAAGGTAGTCATAAATAAAGTACAGTGGGCAGAAAATCTCTCATTATATGGGTCATCCAATGGGGACATGTGGTGGTTTGAAAGAAAATGGCCACCAATGGGAGTGGCACTATTAAGAGGTGTGGCTTTGTTAGAGTAGGTATGGCCTTGTTGAAGGAAGTGTGTCACTGTCAGGGTGAGCTTTAAGTGTAGTTATGCTCAAGCCACACCCAATGAGGCAGACCACTTCCTGTTGCCTGCAGGTCAAGATGTAGGACTCTCAGCTCCTTCTCCATCACCATGTTTGCTTGCATGCCGCCATGTTGATAATGGACTAAATCTCTGAAGATATAAGTCACCCCAATTAAATGTTTTTCCTTTATAAGGGTTGCTGTGGTCATGGTGTCTCTTTACAGCAGTAGAAATCCAACTAAGTTGGTAGCAGAGACTGGGGTATTGCTGTGATAGGCCTGACCATGTTTTCATTTGGAGGAATATGGACTTTGGTACTTTGGGTTAGAAAAGCAATTGAATGCTTTAAGTGCTGCTTAATGGCCCATCCTAGTAAGAACATGGAAGACAATGGTGCTGAGTGTAATTTGGACTGTGGGTGCCTGGATCAAGAAGTTTCAGAGGAGAATAATGTTAGTTATGTGGCCTAGAAACCAGTCTTGTGATATTTTGGTGAAGAATATGGCTGCTTTTTGCCCTTGTCCAAAAAGTCTGCCTGAGGCTAAAGTGAAGAGTTTTGGACTAATTCCTTTGGCAGAGAAAATCTTAAAACAGCCTAATATAGACTCTGCTGTGTGGTTATTAGTGGTAACTCTAATGAAGATTTATAATGAAAAGGAGCAAACTGAACAAGGAAAAATACAAAGTGTACAAATTGAGGAGAAAAGGAACACCAAGAACGGAGTTGAGTGGAATGGAGCTAAGTCCTGTGTTCAAGGAGATAAATGGATTAAGAAATGGAATAAAGGGAGTAGAGACTTCAGGATCAGACCCCACCCAGCTAAGTTTCCAACTTGTGAAAAGGAATTAAAGAAAAGTTTAGAGCTGGGTGTGGTTCCCAGCACTCAGAAGGCAGAGGCTGGCAGATCTCTGAGTCTGAGGCCAGCCTGGTCTACAGAGCAAGTTCCAGGATAGTCAACCTTAGGCAGAGTAGGAAACCAGGGAAAGCAGAAAGCTGGTGAAGATGTAATTAAGCAAGGGGCCATGTTCTAGCTGCAGTAAGCAGCAGAACTTGGCAGCTTTGGCCATGTAGTTCTGGCTTTAAGGATAGAAAAGAAGGGTTACAGAATATTCCTCCATTACTAAGGAACACCTCTGAGTCCAGGCATGTGTCAGAGGTGTCCCTGAATGGTGGCCCAGAGAGGCCATTGTGTGAAGCTGTGAAGGAGAAGCCTGAATTGCCTTGGAGACCCCAATATGTTAGAGATTCCAAAGTCATGGGATACCTGCCAAGGAAAGCTGCTAACAGGGAGTGGAACCAGCCCAAAAGAAAGAAATATGTTGCAGTCAACAAAGCTGAACAGTGTTGGAGATCTGAAGAGTGTTTTGACATCAGACTTGGAGATGCAGACATTTTGACATCAGACATGGAGATGCAGAGTTTGGAGTATGCCCAGCTGGCTTTTGATCTTGTTTTGGTGCAGTATTTCCTGACTATGCTCCCTTCCCTGCATTTTGAAACAGTAATGTATATCCTGTGCCATTATATGTTGGAAGTATGTGATTTGCTTTTTGATTTTGATTTTATAGGGGATTACAGTTAAGAGGTTGCATGAATATCAGAAGACATTTTGAGCTTTGGACTTTTAAACATTGTTGAAACTGTGATAGACTATGGGGACTTTTGAAGCTGGACTGAATGAATTTCTTTCATTATGATGTGGTTATAAGCCTTTGGGGGCCAGGGAGTGGAATGTGGTGGTTTAAATGTAATTGGCCCCCATAAGCTCATAAGGAGTGGCACTATTAGGAGGTATGGCTTTGTTGGAGTAGGTATGGCCTTGTTGGTATGAATGGAGGAAGTGTGTCACCATGGGTGTGGGCTTTGAGGTCTTCTATGCTCATGCTATTCCTAGTGAGACAGAACACTTCCTGTTGCCTGTGGGTGAAGATGTAGGACTGGATTCTCAGCTCCTTCTCCAGCACCATGTCTGCCTGCATGCCACCATGTTGCACCATGATGATAGGTGACTAAACCTCTGAAAATGTAAACCACCCCAATTAAATGCTTTTCCTTTATAAGGGTTGCCATGGTCATGGTGCGTTTTCACAGCAATAGAGACACCCTAACTAAGAGAGGGAAAAAAAAGGGCTATTTGGTAACACACAGTTGGGACTATATATTTTCTGTTATCCCTGTAAGAGCTAATGTTCAATGAGAATGAGATCATAGGCAACTTGGAAGGAAGCATCCGTCACAAAAGGACAAAATCCACTCCATTCATCCATGCAGGAAGCTGTTGTGAGTATCTCTGATCCAGGGACTCAACAGGCCCTGTATGTGAGTACCCTGCGCACAGGTTGCACTCTCAGGGGATAGCCCCATCATCTTACTGGCATCTTCACAAGATGGTGATGTGAAGGCCCAGGGATTTTCAAGTACAGGTCTCAAAGATACCAGGAGGTGGTTCCTTTAGGGATATGATCTGGGACGAGATGCTTTAGTTCTCTATGCTTTAGTTTTCTGGTTAGAAGAATGGGGACCTCAGTTTCTTTGTAGAATGATTGTGAGCAACAGACAGGGCAAGGCTGCAGAATCCCTGTGCACCACAAAGCTCTAAGATGTACCAGTCTTATTAATATCTGTTTGCCTATTGATTGTCCATTAGAGTAAGTCTGAGAGGTCTGATAACACTGGCTTTCTACAGTCCCAGCCAGAGAACTGGGGTGTAGCTGGAAGTTTTCCTGTGTCCTGCCCAGTCTGCAGCTGCTCAGACACAAGTAAACACACAGAGGCTTATATTAATTAAAACTGGCTTGGCCATTAGCTCAGGCCTACCACTGACTAGCTCTTACACTTAAACTCAGCCCATTTCTGTTAATCTATATGTCGCCACGTTTTCCATGGCTCTACCTGTGTTCCACTACATGCTGCTCCCTGGATGGCGGGCTGGCATCTCCTGCCTCAGCCTTCCTCTTCCCAGACTTCTCCTTGTCTGCTTATCCCACCTATACTTCCTGCCTGGCTACTGGCCAATCAGCATTTTATTAAACCAGTGTACAAAAGCATTATCCCACAGCACTGAGGTGGTAAGGGAGTGCTAGGAAGTGCTGCCTGGCTCTGAGGTACACAGGCATCTCCAGAACTTGAGTGAATTGCTGGCTGCCAAGGTGCTGGACAGCCTACAGAGTCAAGGCAGCAACAGGAGCACTCATCAAGGCCAGTGGCTTCTTAGAGGAACTAGAACAGAATGCCTCCCATGCTTCTGGTGATGCCCAGATGAGCACCTGGGGCAGAGGCATTGGTGGAAACCCCACTGTAGCTGCTAAGTGGACCGGGAGAGTAACTTTAGCTACTTAGGGTTTCTCCTAAGTTTTCCTTACTTACCTCAGAGGAGCAGATTTAGGATTTAGAATTTGAGGAGTAAGAAAAACACACTATGGCAAGCTGCTGATGTATGGAAGCCATTTTTAATGAATAAATGCCTTGCTTTACATAAAGCACAACGTGTTCTGAGAAGTTGCGAGTAATGTCATTGTGAGTAAGTAATCCAGACCTAAAAGCATACTGTGTTTGTACTCAGGATACTGCTGTGCAGAGCAAAACTGGAGAATGGCTTGGCAGTAGGATCCTCTGACCTCTGATGTGTTAGTCTGCTTGCTGTCACTGTGACAGAATGCTTTAGATAAACAGTTTATAAAGAGGGAAGGTTTAGCTCAGTTCATCATTTTGGGGGTTTCAGTCCATGGTAGCTTGGTTCATTGCTTCTACCCCTGTGATGGTGCAGTACACCATGGTAGAAATACAAGGTAGAAGAAGCCCTTGCCTCATGGCAGCGGGAAGACAAAGAAAGAGGAGGGGGCTGTGGTTTCAAAATCCTCTCCAGGGGTATGAACTAAGTCACCTGTCTTCTTCCATTGGCCCTTCCATTCTCAACAGCACCGAAGACAGACAGGAAGGTTTTAGCACCTGGTCTGTGAGGTTTGTTTCAGATCAAAACCATAGCAACTGATTCATGGCTTTCCCAAGTTTGGATTTTCCTCCTGCAGTTCCTAGAAACAGAACTCAGACCCTCCTAGCTGATGTGTGATCACCAGGGTCCACTGGATTGACCTGGGTCGAGGTGGTGCAGGGCTCTTCTTGCACGGAGCTTTGGAGTACGGGTGCAGAGAAAGAGAAAGAAAGGGATAAATTCATGTTCATCAAACATGCACTGAGCACCTAAGCTATTCTTCCACACACCTAATCAGCTGGACCCAAAAGGCATATTTGTTACGGGCTGCTCCTCTTGTCCCAAAGCTGAAGGCCTTCTTTCTACCCATGTGTAGAAGCAATTGCTTCTGTTCTCCAAAGACATTGTATGCTATCTCATCCAGGCACAAGGATTTGCTAACAGGTAGCACAGCCTGGTAGCTGCTGTGGTTAATCAATAAACTAGAAGTGGACACAACACAACCTGCCTAAGGGCCAGTGTGTGGTTTACCCTCTTCCCCTTCCTTTGCCACAGCCACCCATACAGTTCTAGATAAAGCTACTTCATTAGCCTGGGACCTGGAGTGAGGGAGACACAGAGCACAGCACTAAGTTGTGTGTGTGTGTGTGTGTGTGTGTGTGTGTGTGTGTGTAGAAGCCTAAGATGAAGTACACAATGAAGCTTATTTTAAAGATTTGTTTGTTTTATATGTGTGTTCATGTGTCTGGGTGATTGCATGTGCACACATACGGGTCCACAGAGTCCAGAAGAGGGCACAAGAGCCCCTGGGGCTGGACTTACAGGTGTTTGTGCGCCATCTGATGTGGATGCCGGGATTTGACCACGGGTCCTCATGATGGAGCAGCAAGTGCTCTTAACTGTAGAGCCATCCTTCGGTCCCATGAACTTTGTTTTAAGCATTGCGATCTTAGAATTGTTTGTTCAATAGCATGACATGACCATGGTCCACTTTGATCAACAACCTTTTCCCGGGGATGTCTCATACACAAAACACTGGCACTCTGGTGAAAGCAAAAGAGAGAGGCCTTGTCCTTTTGACGGAGTTCTCAGTTTTTATCTCTCAGCTAGAACTCTGGCCATGAAGCCAGGAAAGAAGATTTCATTACTGAAAACATGCTATGGGAGTAAATGATGGCTAGGAAATGATATAGTTTAAATGCACATCTCCTTCCATGAGACTGTTGGTTGTTTACAGAGGACTGGGCTGCACCTGTTTTATTTGTAGCTGTAAAACGGTGCCATGCACACAACAGGTACTCTCCAGACAGTACATGCATTAGGGATGATGAGTGGTGAAGGATGCAGTACTGAAATGACATAAATCTGGTCCTGTGCTTTCACAATTATAAATTGAGTCCATACTATCTCAAGATGTTTTTGTGAAGGCCTCCACCAAGCCATGTGGTTTATGTGACCCTTACTTAAATGTTAAAATCCTAACCCCACACACCTGTGGCCTTGTTTAGAGATAATTTCTTCATGGAATAGTCAGTTAAGATGATGTCAGTAGGGTGGGACCCTATTTAGAAGAGTGTTGGCCTTGTAAGAAGGGAAGACAGTGCCCTATAAAGAAAAGACTAATCATGTACGGATGCAGCCTGAGAGCAGACTGCAGGGATGGAGCCTGAGAGCAGAC
>CABHPR010086853.1:0-11335 GCA_902168415.1 Peromyscus melanophrys
ATCCTGCCAAAACTGTAAGTATTTGGGGACAGGACCAGGGATCCTCGTATGACCCACAATTCCCCATCAGTATTCCCTGTCCATGCCTCATACTTTATAAAGATGTATACATTTTCCAGAATGATTTGTAGGCAAAACAGCACTGATTTATGGAAAGTAATTCATAAATTATCCTCCAATACTAATTTCTTGGCATCTGAGAACCATTTTACATGGAGCAGGAATTCATATTTCCTATTGCAAATCACTGCCGGGACCAGGGATTGCAGAGTCTGCTTCCCCAGTGCTGACGCCCCCGCCGCCCCCGCTCGCAACTCTCCGGCTGGCTCTAAATGAGAAGCTAAGAGCAAGGCAAGGACAGCACTAGTGGAGGCTGGGAGGGAGAGTGGAGGTCTTTCGTATGTGCGTTCTACTTTGGGGAGATGAGAAGAGTGGACCGGACAAAGACCTCCCAAGCGATACAAACATATTATGAGTCGGCACCTTGAAGCCCCGTGATTCAGAAAAAGAAGTCCCATTCAGAGTACCTGAGCAAACACCGTAAAGAAGGACTCACCAGGTTCAGAGAGGGGGCAGCTCTAGAGAAAACCACCGTTGATTTAAGTGAAAACAGTCCAGAAATTTAGGCCCAATCGGATCACTGGACTGGTTTATTTTGGGGGTCGGTGTTCCACACATCTCCTCTTCTCTCTGCAACTCCCAAAGCAGATTCTTCTTGTGGATAAATTAGGCCGGGTGAAGAGAACAGGATCCTTGCCCGTAATTTTTTCAGCGTATCTAGTTGATTTATCTGTTGATACCACTGTGTTATGGCAGTTAAAACCCGGCAACATTAGAACAAGCTGGAACAGACTTCGGGCATTTATAAAGCATATGAAAAGCACATGTAGGAGATATGGGAGAAACAGTCCAGATAAGAAAATGAATGCAAACATTCACTATCCCTTCGTTAAAGCTGAAGGAGGGCTTGGCTGCAGAACCCTAAACACAGAGATGGAATTTGAGAATCGTCGGCTTGGAGCATCCTTGACAGGGTTCTGTACTCAGACAGGTGAGTGGCCCGAGCACAGAGGTTTAGGATCACTTGGCATTCCTCCTATGGGAGGGCTGTTAGTGACCAAAGGAAGGTCCACCTACTTTGGATCTGTGTCCCTCTGGCTCCTCCAAGGAGAAATCAGAGTGCTTCTCATACTCTCTGGTTTGCTTTTGCTGTCATTTGATTTTTTTTTAAAGACCCCACCCCGCACCCCGCCCTGAGCTGTCTCCCCCTCCCCCCCTTAAGAGAGAGCTGAAGTAGATAGCTGGAACACTCCAGGGTGTGGCTAGAAGCGCCTAGGTGTGTGAGCTGGATGGAGTATCTATACAAACTTTCTCTTCATCTGCAAAATGATGGCAAGGACTTTGGAGAAAGAATGCGGAAATGTTTGCATAACTTGACAGGGAAGCTGTGAATCACAACCGCTCAGAATCCTTGAAACTTGTAGACTACATCAACTCTTTCATGTGAAAACCAAACCCTCATAAAAACCCCAGAAAAGTGGCTGTAGATATAGGGTACTGTCTCCACTTCGAGGTCCACAAACCAAAGAAAGGGGGGAAAATGTATTTTATACTCGAAGAAGAAATATTTCCAGCTGAAGTGTTCACAATAAGTTTTGAGCAATTGTTAACAGACAATAGGCAAAATAAGATCATTTCAAAACTCACCATCAAAATAAACGTGCAAAAAAATTAAATTTATGTAACCTTTATCCCACCAAAGATAATCCACAAATCTGTCCTTGTTTGAGACACACTAGCTTTTAGTGATAGACCTCAAATATGATTTCAGATTCACAAATAAGGAGTTTTGGAGCCTGGCTCTGCCCTTTACCAGTTTCAAGATCTGGGGTGGGAAATACAATCCTTCTAAAGCCTCCATTTCTCATTTTAGAATGCTAGCCTTAAAGGACTGAATAAAGGTGGGGAAAAAAAAGGTACAAAACCGTGACAGTAAGAAATTCTAGTGTTGGGGTCTTAAAGGGCAAAGGTTAGAACTAGCTGTGTAAGTCTGAGCCAACCTCTTGCCCTTGCTGAGCTTTGGAATAAAGAGGATGCTAATCTCTGGCCAGTTTCCCTAGCTGCCAGAGCTGCCAGCAGCACATCCAAGTGGTGTTGTGAAGGCGCCTGCCCTACATACACGTGGGCAGAACTGCACTTCTGGAAACCTAGCTCTGCCACATTGCTGGAGGCTGAGAAACCACTACCCCCATCTCACAGATCAGATCTATCCCGAGGCCAGCGCTCTGGTGGAAGAGTCTCCGATTCTCTGCCAGAAGTGAGCTCAACCGAAAGTGCCATTAGCTGCCCACTGAGGTGTGATTGCTGTCACAGTCCCTTTCTTTTTTCAGTCAGAGGGCTGGGAAAAGCCAGATAGAACCTAAATACAAACATTGCCCAGAGAGACCAGAAGCTCTGCCTGTTAAGGCTCTGGCAAAGCCCACCCAGCTCTGGACCAGGGCAAAAACAAACAAACAAACAAACAAACACACAAACAAGGAAATGGATTCCGTCTTTCCTCCTTCACAGCTGCCCTGCAAACCGAAAGCCAGGCATTCCCAGATGGTTTGCTGACTCCTTTTCTCTTTCCTCTCTTTAATCTGCCTCCTCTACCCCTAATGGAGTTACATATGATGTGGAATTAGGATCTGCAGAGCCCCAAATTGTCTCTTTCCACCTTCTGGAAATGAATGGGCTCTGATTTGTGGCGACAGCTAAAGTTCAGGCTATGTTGATTAAGGCATGTCCTGTGTTCAGGAGCAGAGCCGGGGCTTCCATTCAATAGCATCTCCACTTCATCCTCAGGTCCCTTCTCTTCACGCATTATTCTTTGAGGAGAAGCTAAGAGTTCCCTGCACAAGCTCTTGCAGGTATCACATCCCTGTGTCTCCATCATCAGTCTTGGCCTTTATCATTACGACTGTGGCTATTCAAAGGAGACTCCCAAGATAGCAGACTTGTAGTTCTGGACCCAGTTCCAACCTCAAACAACTGTGTGGCCTTGAACTCTTGCTTTTAACCTGCTCTGCATTACAGCTTTCTCTCGATTGGCTTCTCCACGTGAGAAGGTCTTATGGGTTTAACTTAGATAATATATAGGTGATCTCTGGAAACACTAAGCACCTGGGAAGATTGCTGCAAAAATCATAGAAAACACAGGCTCTCCACTTACTGGAGTCTGGCTTCCTTTCCTCTCTTCCACACATGCTCGCTTACCCTTCTAGAATTTGATGGTCCACTAGGCTCACACAAACCATGATTTAGAGTTCATGCATCTCTCTGGAGAGTTGTGCCTTTCTAGTCCACGTGAGTTGAGCTACTAGCTCTTTGAACCTATCTCTTTTATAAATAAAGTGTACCTTCTCCTCCTTTCAGAACTGCTCTAGGGTGTAAGTAAAAGTGTGTAAGAACACACTGGCACAGGACTGGCCATGCGGGGAGACCCTTGGGTAGCTTATTCTTTCTGGACTAGTCTTGAAAGCGTAGCTGGGTTTTCACACATCCACCCAGCTGCTTGTCATAAGAGAAGACCTCACCAAGGCCTGGAATAAGGAAAACACTACTTTTCAGTGCAGATCCATGGGAGAGGCTGAAGAGAACAGCAGATCTTAAGAGAGAAAGTCAAAAAGACAGGCCTGATGATGCAAAATCATAATGCAAGCTACTTGGGAAGTTGAGGCAGGGAAATTCCAAAAGCAATTTTCTCCTTACCGAATTCAAGTTCAAGACCTCCCTGGGCTATATATGGAATGAATTGAAGCATCGACCCTCACAACTTAGTGAGACTTTGTCTCAAAATAAAAAGTGAAAAATAGGGCTGGGTTATAGTGGTAGATTTCTTGCCTGGCGTGCATGAGGCCCCTGGTTCTGTCTCTGGTACCACACTCACACACATAAAGAAAAGAAAGAGAAGAATTAGGAGTAGATATTCTTTATCAACCCCCCAAGAATATTCTCTGCTTTAGCAAACTGCTAACACCATAGCCCTGGTCATGATCAATAGCCAGTTTGAAATGGATGATGTGTTAGACTGTGGGGCTTCTGTAACAACATCCTATAGACTGTGTGGCTTCTCAACAATGACATTTCTTCCCTCACAGTTCTGGAGGCTACATCAGGGTGGCAGCACAGTCAGGTTCCACTGTGGTGCCCTCCCCCTCGAGCTTCTGTTATGAGGGCTCTGCTCCCACCCAGGAGAGACCCGTCCTCATGAGTTAGGTCCTACCTCCCACTGTAGCCTCAGAGGTTAGAACTTCACCACACGAAGACGGGACCATAGCAGATGTGTTGGCTAGTTTTATGTCAACCTGACACAAGCCAACCCCATTTGAGGAGGGAGCCTCAACTGAGAAACAAAAAACTCCATAAATTTAGGGCTGTAGCTCATGAAGGGACTAGTCTTGCAGACCCAAAGCTGCAGGATCTCCACACCACAGGGCAACAGCAGGATAACCAAGAGGAGTTGCAGTAAGGGCCCAGCATCAATAGTGTAGCAGAAACCAGAGGCCTCGAACCAGACCAATGACTCTCTGTAATGAACACCTGCAAGTAAAGATGTATGGATAAAAAGGTTTACTACGTGACTCACTGTGTCACACTGCAGCGTCCATGACAAGATTGATTTTTCTTCTTTTTTTCCTCTTTTGTTCTTTTTTTCCTCTTAAATTTTATTTTATTTTATTTTGGAAGGGCAGAGGGCATATACGAAGGACATGGAAATAAATGGGATGGAGATGCATGATGTAAAAGACACAAAGAATAAATAAAAAGAAAGGTTAAAAAATGGAGGCTATAGACAAACCTGTAGGGCATTTTCTTAATTAGTGATTGATTAGGGAGGGACCAGTCCATTGTGGGTAATGCTACCCCTGGGCTGGTGGCTCTGGGTTCTATTAGATATAAACCAGGCTGAGTAAGCCAGTAAGCAGCTTTCTTCTTTGGCCTCTGCAATAGCTCCTGCCTTCAGGTTCCTGTTTGTGTCTCTGTCCTGACTTCCTTCCATAAGGAACAGTGAAGTGATGTGAAAGTATAAGCCAAATAAACCCTTTCCAGCTTGCATTTTGGTCACATGTTTCACCATAGCAACAGCATGACGGTGATCTGACGATGGCACTTAGTAGAAGCAATTTCAGGATTACTGAGTGTCGCTATCTTATGCAGAGTTGGTCACACTTTTGGACCTGTCCAGCTAGTAGTAACTAGGAATGGAGCAGACACATAGTCAGATAAACTGACTACCCTAGATAAGTGTTGTAGTTAGTAAGTCCAGGGGAGGGTCTCTCACCTATACACTTAACAGAGAAGGGATTCCAGGCAAATGATAAGCTCAAAAATCAGGACAAAATTCACCACAGTTGCACTGCCTTTGTGCTCAGACTGAAGGTTTGCCTGAGATCCCAATTTCCGTGTGTTCCCTTTAGTACTCTGCTTTTGACTCATTCAAATATTTGAGTGAAGCATTAAAAGATGAAAATAGATATGTCAGAAAATCCTAAGGGAACTTTTTACCATAGGTGAAAAAAAAATGGGCCTGGGAGGAGGAGTGAGAAAAAATCAGATAACACTGGATGTGAAACCAACTATGGGTGAAATTTGGAAGTGTGATGGGGAAGGGTTGCATTCAAGAAACTAGAACCATGTGAACAAAGCCATGAAACAGAACACTCACATAAGGAATCTGATGTCTGTGAGCTAGGCAGTTCACTTGGCTTTCACTCCATCCCCTTGCTGTGCCCTCTCATCGAGACCCCTTATTCATGGCGGAGGCTTGCTGGATAACGAGGGCGTGCCAGGCTGCCAGAGAGACCCCGTGTTTAGCTTTCTTTCTCTTCTGGACACAGCATTCTATTTCCCCACTATTCTTGCAGCCAGGTACTAACTGCTTTGGGACAGTACTTTGTGTGTCACTTAGCGCAATTGCTAGTTCGTTCCCGCCAGCATGTCTTCCTCTGCTGTGTCACCTGAAGAGGTGTATGCTCCAAACAGTAGTCTATCGGACTAGAACTGCCTCCAGATGGGTCCTTCAATCATCATAGCCAGTGGCTTAGAATATTTCTTTGATTTTTTTCTAAATGAAGCCATTTTAGGAATGTGTGTTGTGGAAGCATGCCTAGCTTATTGTGACTAACATAAGGAGTTTCTTAAAAGCGATCAAGAATGTTATGAAGGCCACCTTGGACCCAGTGTACTTAGTTGAACCTCTGAGGAGACTAATCTTTTTTTTTTTTTAACTTTTATTGATTTTTTTTTTGTGGATTTCACATCACGTATTCTGATCCCACTTATCTCCCCATCCCCTGGAATCTGCCCTTGCCAACCTCCCCACAAAAAACAAAACCAAATTAAAACAAAAACAAAAACAAAACAGAGAGAGAGAGAGAGAGAGAGAGAGAGAGAGAGAGAGAGAGAGAGAGAGAGAGAGGTCATGGAAGCTGTAGTGTGGCCCGTTGAGTCTCACAGTTTACCCTTTAATCCATTCATCTTTACTTGTAAGTGTTCATTGCTATGAGTTATTGGTCTGGCTCAAGGCCTCTGGCTTCTGTTATATCACCAATAATAGGCTCTCACTGGGGCTCCTCTCAGATACCCTGTTGTCCTGTCTTGTAGAGGTTCTGCAGTTTTGGATCTGTAGGTTCGTCCCCCTCACCTGCTGTAACAGTTATAGATGAGGTGACTATTGGGGTAGGCTAACTTACAGCCTGATTCTGGGCCTGGGTGGTAGCTGGGTTGGTCAGCCTACCAGTTTTCCCTCATCGTCACTACCCAGGCAAGCTCTCCAGCGTTGCCTCAGCCAGCTCTCCAGCACTCCACAGCCAGCTCACCCAATGCACCTACAGCAAGAAGTGGAGCCAGTTCTCCTGCTCTCAGGTCCCCAGATCCAGGTCACCCACACTCACACCACCAGGACCAGCTCTACTGTTTTGCCCAAGCAAGGTACAGGGCCCTCTCTCCTGGTTTCTGTAGGGAAGATGAAAGGGGGTCAGCTCTCCTGCTCTCATGCCCTTACAACTGGCTCACCTGTGTCCCCCCACCAACATAGTCAGCTCTAATGTGCTGTCCAGATAGGGTACAGGACCAGCTCTCCTGTGTGCTGCAGCTGGTGAGGGACAGGGCCAGTTCTCCTACTCTTGTAAGCCAGCTCTCTGGGTCAGCTCTCTCACCACCCGTGGAAGACCAATCTTAAGCATACTTATGAGTCAAGAAAGAGACACCAAGTCCGTTGGTAGCATGCCTCTGACATTCATAAACACTTCCACTCCTAAGCAGGATCTACTCAAACAGTAACACTACTAAAATCTTTGTGGCTTAATTGTAAAATAATGACGTATAAGATACCGTTGATCATCCTTAAAACTATGTTGAGATTCAGATAAGGTGAACAATGACCTCATAGCAGCTTTTGCCTAGCAATAATTGCTACCAATTAGTAAATTACTGAGAGTTCAACCTATTAGTGAACAGGGTACTGCCATGGCTAGTTTCACTCTTACATTATTCCTGAAACATTTGAATAATTGTCCAATTTGCTGATAGGAAAACAGGCTTACAGATTGGACAGGACTTTCTTAAGTTCATAGAAGTCAGTAAAAGAAGAGTTAACACACAAATTTATGTATGTTCAAATCCAAACCCAGCTCTTTTCATGAAGACATATGTTCTCTGAAAGCTCGCGGGCAGGGTAGGCTAAAAACAGAATCTTACCTGGAATTTTTCTTTTTAAAGATTTATTTTCATTTTTAATTATGGTATGTGGGTGGGTGGGTGAGGTTGACCATGTAAGTGCTCATACTCTTGGAGGCCAGAAGAAAGGGTCCTAGCTTGTGGAGTTGGCTTTACAGGTAGTTGTTAGCTGCCCAACATGGGTGTTAGAATGCAACTCAGATCCCCTGCTGCGAGAAGAACACTACTGGAGAGAAGGTCAGTCATCAAAATGTTTTCCACACAAGTGTAAGTCCTGTTCCCAGCACCCATGTGGAAGGTCAGATGTGGCAATGTGCATCCACAATCCTAGCACTGGAGAGGCAGAGAAGGGAGGATCACTGGGACCTGTCACTGTTCTGTTTCCAGGTTCAATGAGAGACCCTGTCTGAAAAATTAAAGTGGAGAGTGATAGAGGACAACACTTGAAGTTGACCTCTGATCTCCATATACATGTACCTATACAGGATCATGCACACACACACACACACACACACACACACACACACACACACACACACACACACACACATTAAATTAAAAAAGAACACAATATATGCACAGAGACACCTCCATATACATGTACATATACAGGAATGCACACACACACACACACACACACACACACACACACACACACACACACAATTAAATTAAAAAGAACACAGTATATACACAGAGACACTTCCTTTACATCCTCAAAACTGGGTTAGAACTGAGGCTCCAAACAGGAGATATCAGGAAAGCTAGAACCTCCTGGCAAGCTTCTTTACTGGGGCTTTCCGAAGTCTGCTTCTTCATTCCAACAGAATGTCCTTCCAGAGCCTCCTGTGTGCAGAACACTGTGCTGAGGACATCCTTCTGTGACTGAGCGTCAGAAAACCTGAGAAAACTAGAAATGTACAGAAGTGGAATAGACTTTCTCATCTCCTGTGTGTTTCATACAGGACTTTTGCTTTGATCATGGGTTGTACAGAGCCAGCTTTGATCATGGGTTGTGCAGACCTCAGTCAATACACTTAGAGCTTGGGTTTGACTTAAGAGTACGAGATTAGGGCGGGGAGCCTCCAGACAGTGCAGAGAGAACTTCTTGCCAGTTATTAGCTGTGTAGTCCTGGCTCAGTTGCTGCACTCTTAGGACTGCCTGAGCACATAAAACACTGGTCGTCCACTGAAGTTTGAACTTCAGGTTAAAAGTAAATGCTTTTTCAGAGCAACCCACAGACTTACTCTTTGTTTCTCTGACTTTAAATTTTGCTACATGGCTTGTATTTTGTCTGGCACTATTATTTACTCTTTTGATTCCATTTATTCACCTGTACAATAAGGGTTAAAAAACCGACTTCGCTTGTCTGATTATGGCTGAACTAAATAAGATGTGGAGAGGGGTCTCAGCATATACCTTCTCCTCCTCCCTGCTTTCTTATTGTCCTAAGAAAGACCCCAATGGGGTGCACACTGAGGTGAGTATTTGAAAACTGGAAACGAGATTCATACCCACTGTGCACTGCCTGATATGTTCTTTTCTGGCCTTCTGCTTTGAGAGTTTGTCTGTGAACATGAGAGTAAGCTTTCTAACAGGACAGGAACAGTCAACTGACAAGGGGCCAATTCATTTCAACTCTCCAGTCTCTGGTGAGTGAACACCCCAAAGCTAGAAATGGAAGTGGATGTGCGAGGGAGACGGAGATGAGAAACAAAAACTATAAAGTCTCATTCCTAAAGAGCCAGCTGATGCGTTCAGAGAGGGAGAGTTGGTCCTAGATGAGGGCATCTGAGGGTGGCCTGCTTAGACCATGCCACCTCCACTCTGCTAGGTGAATCCACAGGACAGTTGTGGTAATGCACACCTGAGGGGTTGAGAGGATGTTCCAGAGAGAGGCAGAGGCTCCGGACAGGGGCAGCTTCTGTCTTTGATTCTGTGCTCGGTCCACGCCATCAGCATGTATTCAAGCTCAAGCAAGCACTCACCTTGGGTTCCTCAGCAAAATGAAGCCACACTCCTTTGTTCCAGTTGTGCTTGTGATGTGACCCTGCAGGCAAGGGTGGAGAGGTCACCAGGAGGTCTGTGCTGTTTCCTCAGTAGTCCTATTCTTACTTGCCATATACATTGGCTTAGCCTTCTCAGGTCTCCATGGTTACATGATACAGGAAGACAGGGAGGGGCCTACTGTAAGAAAATCATGAGTTGCCTGGTGGTGGTGGCGCACACCTTTAATCCCAGCACTTGGGAGGCAGAGGCAGGTGGATCTCTGTGAGTTCGAGGCCAGCCTGGTCTACAAAGTGAGTTCCAGGAAAGGCGCAAAGCTACACAGAGAAACCCTGTCTCAAAAAACCAAAAAGAAAAAAAAAAAGAAAAAAAAGAAAAAGAAAACGATGAGTCAATTTTAAAGGTATTTTTCTTTTATTTATATATGCATTTTATGCATGCCTGTACCTATTATGTGTGATGTATGTGCATGAGTATGTATGCCTGTTTGCATGTGCAGGTGCCAGCGTAAGAACATCAGGTCTCCTGCTTATCACTCACCATTTTATTCTCTCGAGTTAGGGTCCCTCACTGAACCCAGAGCTGAAGCTGGTGGCCATCAAGCTCCAGCCATTTCCTTGTCTCCACTCTTCCCAAAACTGCAGTTACAGATACACACAGGACTGCATCAACCACGTGAGACTTTTTCTGGAGAATCTGAGGGTTCAAATGCAGCTCATGCTTACACATACACAGCAAGTGCTCTAACTGGCTGAGCTATCTCCTCAGCCCCCTGCCCCCCACACTGCGAACGATGACCAATCCAGTCTCCACCTGGAAGACAACAGGCTGAAAATCATATTTCTGTTTTGGGATCCATGTAATGATGATCAGTACAAAAAGGAAGTGTGTGTTGGGGGCGAGGATGGATAGGTGGATGAGGGCTTTTGTGTCTACTTCCGAAAGGCTGCTACAGGGATAAGCAGAAATTGGTAAGAATCCAACTGTTATCTGGAGACCTATGAAGTCCTTAAGCCCCTGTCCAAGGGTTTATGGTTTGAATAATTTTCATAATAACACTAGGTAGTATTTACTGTTTAAAACCTTTGAAGGATGAAACAGTAGTTTCTAGAGTTTGTGGGACACATTCAGCAATTACTATAAGAAGCTATTAAACCATAATGTCCTTTCCATTATATATGTCTCTATAAGAGTCCAGTCATTGTGGGCATTACAGAGAACTACAAAACTGTGAAATGAAGACAGCTTCTTATTGAACATTTGTTTAATCTCTAATTATTTTTCATGAATTTTTTTCATGTTAACATACCACAGTCTGCATTCTTTTGTGAACTGATGATTTTATAATTTCCCAACTTTAGTTTCTGATAGGGCAAATGCTAATATATATACATCAAACAGATATGTGGGGGCCTTCATCTTTCTTAAGAACATACAAGTGATGAGAAAGGCTGAGGCAGGAGAATCACATGAGTTCAAGGCCACCCTGAACTATATAAGGACTTCTAGGCCAGTTATATAACTCTGTCTCTAAAAAACAAAAGAAAGCAAGGAAAACAGAATAATAAAGAGGCATTCACAGACTCATAATCTTGTTAATTGTCATTT
>CABHPR010086854.1:0-12196 GCA_902168415.1 Peromyscus melanophrys
TTTTTTTTTTTTTTAAATTAAATCATCTGAAGTGGGAAGACTTACTTTTAATTCAGGTCTTTTGAGGTGGGAAGATCCTTCTTCAATCTGGACCACACCTGCTGCTGACAGCCTATATAAAGGGCATGGAAGAAGGAAGCTTTTGCCTTTGGCCTGCTTGCTCTTTCTGGCAAGTCCATTCCTTGGATGGCATTAGAGCCTGCTTCTTCAGGACTCTGTTATATCCTGAAGATCATCTGAGACATCCAGCCTCGCATACTGAACAACTTCTGGGCTTGCATTGGTAAGACAACCACTGCTGGACTAGCTTGACCACAGCTTGAAGGCCATCCTAGGAAATGCCATCTATATATTTATTCATTCCATCAGTTCTGTTCCTCTCAAGAACTCTAACGCAGAGGCCAGGAAAAGAGGGGAGAATATTCCAGCAGAATGCTGCCTGCCGGCCCCAAAGGAAAAAGAGAAAATCTGGCAGAAGGGAAGAAGGCAGGCTGCAAACACCCAGCATGCACTGGGATAAACAGGGTTCCACGGGCTCTTTTGGAGATCAGAGCTGCTTCTCTTTCTACAGCCTCAAGGGAACCAGGTGAGGCTGCCAACACCAGAGGGCAGGACCAGGGTCTAGCAGAGCCTCGTCACCTTCCAGAGCTTTAAGCTGAAGGTGAAGGATCAAGCCCAAGGGATGGTAGGTCCACTGCAGAGCTGTGAGGGTGAATTTACTACCCAATGGGTCTAGAAGGTGGATCTGCTGCCTCCTTCCTGCAAAGGATGGCTTCTGAGCCGTGAGACCCAGTGTCCGTTCAGGTGGGCTGATGAGAAGGCTGAGGGCAGGCTTGGCAGTGTATGCTCCTCTGTGCAGGGGTGTGGGCAACCGCAGCCCCAACTGTAATGAATCTGGCAGTGGTTCATGAGACACAAGGAGAGGGATTGCCTCCTTGAATGAAGAGGAAGAGGAACGTGATTTTGAAGACAAGAAGGGCCTTCCAAGACTTGGGAGAAGGGTATCAGGCAAAGCCACTCTGGGGATGCTGGTTGTCTGGGATCAGGTGTGTGGAGGTGGGCCTGTTCCAGAGTACTGTGATAGAAATATTTACTTGTTTGGCAAAGTATGTTAGGAAAATAACCGGAATGCCAGAACGGAGGGAAAGAGAAAAAACCAAAGCAACCCGGTCAGCCACAGGAGAGAAAATGCCGCTTTAATTAAGACTAATTTGAAGGCCTTAACTCCACACACGCTATTAACACTGTTGCCTGTCAAAAGCAGGAAAGAGGTCACGGACCAGCAGTTCAGGTCTGAAGTGGTTTTATGAAAGCTTTGCCAAAACTTCACTAAAAATAACCCAATGTCACGTTCTTGGCATGTTGGTCGGCTAGGAAAGGCTGAGCTTCATTCCAGTCTACAGCCCCATCCCTGGTCTCAGCCCACAGACCTCAGGAACTACTATGGCCCTGGAGCCCCCTCTCCACTGGTCAGATTTGGCACATATTTTAAATTTTATTTTACTTTCACATTTACATGTTCAGGAAGGCTTTCTGAGACTAAAGGAGGACTGCGGCCTTTAGGAAAAGCTAGCACAATTTCACCCGACCCTGGGCAGATGTGTGTGCCAGGGACTCCCTCAGGGAGACCATTCTGTCATCTTTAGCAAGCCAACATGGCTGCTGTGGCTTTCTTCTTGCCGGGGCTGGCCTCAATGCCTGGATGACATGTTGCCAGAACTGGCTTCACCCAAGATTTTATTGCTGATGAATCTGGTTAGCCGACTCGTGGTCTTTCAGTCCAGAATGGTGGCACTATTAGAACCAGGGCTGGAGGATCCTGTCTGTCGACATATGTGGACATGGCAGTGTGTAAACAGCACTGGATTCTGCAATGCGGGCATGACGTGCCTGCCTGTTGTCAGCAGGGGCTTGTATCCTCTCAGGACAGCGAGGTTCATGGAGGGGACAGGTGGAAAAGCCCCCGCTGCTCACTCCAAGGGCAGTCCAAGATAAAAGCAGGAGCCAAGACAAAGGCACCCAATTCCAACAGCAGCTTGAGTTCCCAGGACCGTCCAGTTCTTTCTTCCCTGTGCCAAGTTCCAAGTCCCCAAAGATGTCCCGACATATCCCCCTCATTTGCCAGAAGGGTAGCTCTTCTGCAGAATGAAACAGAGGCTTACAGGGTCAGAGGACCTGAAAAAAAAAAAAAAGGGCTAGCCTGGAACTTGAAAGGACAGACTGCTCAAATGGTTCTGTGACTATCACCACCAAATGTCACTGGGCCTCACGCTCGAGGAACATATATGATCTGTGTCTGTGGCTATAGTTGTGCTGAGATGGAAGAGAGAGGCATCGTTCTGACTTAGATTTGAGTCTGCATGGGCCCCAGTAACTTTTGCAACCATTCAGCATCTCCGTCTCTCTTGAAAGTGCTGGGTCTGTACAATCCACAGGTCACGGGCGACACCACCCAGCCACTGGTTAGCTGCTAGTGCCAATGGCAATGTGACATTGACGGGAACAGCTCCTAACACTGTATCCTCGGGGTCTGCCCACCGGTCTGCAAACGGTCTTTCCTAACCTCTCATGGGAGTGATGGATAGTGACCTAATGATACAGGTTCGGGCTGGGAAACAGGGTGGGGGTGGGGGGGCTCAGAGCATCTGACATCCAAGCTCAGATAATCAGAGCCCAACACCATCTGTTCACAGAACTACAGGGATGATGGAGAGAGTCTCATATCTGTGCTCAGACCTCCACCTCGTCAGCCTCTGATCTAGCAAGAATTCAAGGGACCTGTGCATTAATTTAGCAAAAAATCTGGTTTCTGATACCCAAAGAGCTTAAAGTCCCCTTCAAAACGCGCATACAGGCGCCGGATGTCTCGTTTGCTGATGCCCAGGAAGTAGTGTTCCACTTTAGTTCTATTGTACGAGGTGATGCCTGGAGGGATGGTGGGGTATGACACCAGGTGGTCTATGCCAGCTTCCTTCAGGATGTACGGGGCATCCTCCTCCAGGGTTTCATGGTGTCCGATCACACTGTACTTGATCTCACAGGGTGCACAGAGTTCTACGTAGGTCACCCAGTGGATGATATGGTCCCCAAACTGAAGGTCTAACCATCTGCGGTTTGGGTCACCCAGGTAGCGCACAAAATCTTCAAACTGGATCCCCCGGGTCTCTGTTCGGTCCTTCCGGTACTTCCTGATAATGCCAGGGGCGATCTCGTGCCTGTACCAAGGCTCAAAGCGCGGATTGTGCACAAACTTATCCTTAAAGGCCGAGATCAGTCTTTCGAAGGGATCTCTCACAATAAAGAACTTGAAGTATGTTTTCAATCTGAGGAAAGACAAATAAGAGACGAAACTGACGCTCTGGGAGGGCGGAGAGGGCAGGAGCGGGATAACACCGGGGTGGGCCCTGTGGAAGGTGTGCCCCATACACGGTGCACACTGTGTACTGTGCGCTCAACACTGCGATCAACCCATTCTACAGATGAGGAAACAGAGCCCTAAAAAACCCAAACTGGGCTGGAGAGATGGCCCAGTGGTTAAGAGCATTGGCAGCTCTTCCAGAGGTTCTGAGTTCAATTCCCAGCAACCATATGGTGGCTTACAGCCATCTATAATGGGATCTGATGCCCTCTTTTGGCATGCAGGTGTATATGCAGTAAAAAATTAATGTGTGAGCACATAAAAAAGAAAGAAAGAAAGAAAGAAAGAAAGAAAGAAAGAAAGAAAGAAAGAAAGAAAGAAAGAAAGAAAAAAACCCAAACTGCTCAAAGCCCTTGCATTCATCCTCAGGGATTGATGAGAAACTGTTTGATCAAGGGTTTGTTTTATTTTCCTAATTCAAAACTTCAAAAACTTTTACAAGTCTTGTTCCTGAGCAGGAAATCATAAGGACTAGAACTGTGAGTTGGTATTAACCGAGGCCAGAGACTTATTTTATGGGCATAGCTTTAAAGAGGGCACCCCAAGCTGCCAGGGGAAATCAAACTAAGAGAAGAGAATGGGAAGAAGGACTCAGAAGCCAGGCTGTATACTTCCAATAGAGAAGGCACCCGGGCGAGCTGCCCCCGGGGGGTGGCTGCAGCAGAGCAGGGCACGGGCTTGAAGGGCCTGTGATGGTGCGGATGGCAACAAGAAGGACAGTGATGACCCTGTATCTGTGGCCACACTATGCTCACAGTGTGCTTACCTGAAAGCCAGAAACTGCTGTCCACGATCTGCCTATCTTAATTCATGGGATCTCACAAAGCCCCGTGAAGAAGTGCTTAGAGACCAGGAGGACAGTCCACACCCAGGACGACGTCTGACCAAAGTTTGTAGAGTGGTGAAGACCGAGTCACCCAAGGCCAGTAGCAATGACAAACAGCAGGATGCAAAGCCAGGGAGGGCCCAGCCCAGGCTCCGCCTGACCCTGAGGGGCGGCTCTTGTATTCTGACCCCTTCAGTGCGGCTCTCTGAAGCCACTTCACAGAGAAAATGGAAGCACTTTCTCACTCATTAGCTGTTGACTCTACTGCTGCCACAGTCACGGAGGCTCGTCTCCTGCACCGCCTGTGATGGGACCTGCTCACACGACCGCCCCAGCGGGAAGCACGTGCAGAAGTGGGCATGGTGCTTTGGCAAAGGGCACAGCACTTTCTTTATAATGGAGGAATGATCCTCTTTAGTAAGGAATCCATAAAACTTAACCAAACACAAAGTGCTGTCCACTTCTGGCAATAAGCTGATGCCCACCTTAATGGCCTCTGTGACAAGGTTGGGAAAGGTATTCTGAACTTCTCAGGAGGGCTGCTTAGTGGTAGTGAACAGGACACACCAAGGGCACCATTAGCCGCTGCATGCCAACCCAAAACGGTTGACCCCGCTGCAGTCTTTGGAGCCCAGTGGCTCACACTGCAAGGACCAACTGAGCCTGGGTGGGGCTTTGCTGGAAGAGTTTTTGCCCTCCCTCTTCCCCTCTGAAGAAGCTGCCCTTACCGCTTCTGAATTCCCGTTTTGCTGAAGGAGGAGAGGCGTGGAAGGCCATTTTTCTCGTGGTCATGGACCACGTTTTCGGGGATCTCTTCAATGGAAGAAAACGCTCCTGGGGGAAACAAGAGGAGAAAGAGCATGAACTGCCTCAGCATGATCTTTAGAGGAGTGTGTCCATGCCGTCTCAGGCCTCTTAACCTCCACAGCACACAGGAGAGGTCCACCCTCAATGTCCACGCGTGCACCTTTGGATTCCAGCTGTTTCTGCTGGAAGGAGAAACAGGAGCTGCTTTTCCTTCCTATCCATCAGCTAACGGGGAGAAAGAAGGTTATGTGGGGGGTGGGGAAGGAAACAGACCGAATATTGACAGCACACGGCCCCGGTACTGTACCTCGAGGCTAAATCTTCCCTAAAAAAATGCAAGAGCTTGTTCTCCTCTGAGATGACGGGAGATGCTGGAGGGGCATGACATGGAGCTCAGTATCCACCTATGCCCACAGGACTGCCGAGTCCTCGTCTCCATGGCAGACTGTGCTCCACACAATACTACTAGAAATGGTGTTTCTCACAGAATGCCATGGCAGCCCACACGGCAAATGGCAAAGACACTTGGTGATGAGAAACCCTGGCTAAAGTTCGGGGATCAGAGGCAAGGAGGACATAACCGAAGACGCAGTGGGACCGGGTGTTTGCAGGGGGTCCGGGGGCTGGACAGACTTTTCTTTTCCCAGTGTAGACAAATGGAAAGAAAAGGTGATGGGACCTTGAGGGCTTAACCAGCTTCTGTGAACTGTAAGGCCATGCTGACTCTGTGCTGTGAAGCTTTGAGTCCCCCCCGCAAGGAGAAACTCTCCTGGGTCACTCATGCAAGAGGCACAGCCTTGACTGGCTTATTCATTTCTCCTCCAACTACTTATGCCCTAGCCCAGAGCACTGAAATGTGCCCAGGTTGGCACATTTGACCAAGATGAGGGGTGTCAGGTCCAAAGGCGACTCCATTTCCCCAAATTCTGGCAGTTAGAGAAAAGCCAGCATTCCTCAGGAACTTGTGGAGCACTTCCCCCATACTACCCTGATTACTGACAGAGGGACAAATGGCTGTCTGTGGTGCCTGCTAGCATACCAAAGTACATGCTGGCCTTCGGGCTCCCTTAGTGTCACAAGTGCCTGTTACACATTTCAGAGTCCATGCTGGCATCCTGGCTCTTCTCACCTTTCCCCCTGCCCTAAACTTCTCCAGCTCATGGGCTTCCCTCCCTCCAGCTACTCATTCTCCTTATAACCCTGCTATTTTGGCTATGCCCTCTCTCTCTGTCTCCCTCTCTTTGTCTCTCTGCCCTCGCCACCTCTGCTCTGCCCTTGCCTCTCTCATGACCAGGGTAGGGTCAGTCTGCTGGCCACGTTCAGTCTGCTACTTTCTGCTCTGGACTCCTCCAGATGCCTGTGGCTGTTTTCTCTCTCCTATCTACAATAAAACCTTCCCCTTAACCACATTATGGAACAGTCGGGGCATCAGTTTATACAAGAGGATGATGGAGGACCCAGGGCTTTGGATCTGGGCCTGGGCCCACTCACTGTCCAGGCACACTGGGGATCAGTTGAGGATGCTCACTAGGACTTCCCAGCTCTATATGACCTGGCAAGCCCATGCCTATGGCTTTTTAATTTTGTTTGTTTTTTCTTTTCTTTTTTAGGAAATAAGATTCTATGAGTATACATTGTTTTAGAAATAAACAAGCTGACTTTCTCTACTAAACAAAGTAATGAGTTAGATAATAAAAGCCTTCTTAAAATAAGTTTAATTGCTTATTCTCGCTAAACATTTGATGGGTGTTGATGTCAAGGGGGTTGTTTTCTTAAATAACTTGTAATGATACATAAAAACATAGTACGTGACTCTGACAAACCAGGAAGTCTGTTGTGAGCTTGTGACTCCTAAGTGTCAGAGAAGCTCCACCAGGAAGAGGTGTTTTGTTTTGACGCACACATTCACGTAGCTTACTTCCATCTCATCCTGCTGTTGTGAGTCGGGATGCTTCCCACTGCCCCAGCCCATCTGGGAGCCTTTTTGCTGTACATTGTTTTCAACTTGATTGTATGGAGCCTTGAGCTCCCACTCAAAAATCCAGCACACTGGCATATTACTTCAGGAGCACATTCACTTTAACTGTGTATCCAGAGGATGAGGCCTTGTCCTTTCTGTCTGCCAGCTGACCTGGACAAAGGACAAATGGCGGCCAGCGCTGGCTAGTGTTGCCAGGAGTGGGCTTGGGACCTGTGGGCATGATGCTGAACCACAAGAATCGGTCCCAAGGTACCTAGGGTGTGATTTCTGACCAGAAGTGCCCCTGCTGTTGTTGGAACTCAGCCAGCTGGAGCTGAATTTTAACGGAAAGAACCTATAATTATTTTAGGTCAGTTTAGACTAATTGGGATTTAAATAAACCTGGTGTCTAAACAGAGTGGTGAATAATCAAATCCACAGTGTACGAACTCATTTTTCTATGATTTAATTTGTTCGCCAGTGAACATTAGATTTTCAGAAGCAAGCTAACGTGACACTTTCAGTCCACAGCAGACAAGGTGCAGCAGTTTCTGTCTCCACAGCCAGGCACAGCAGACTCGGTGTACAAGTGAAGCTGCCTGAGGCCCGGGAGGCCGAGGCTCTGGCTGTGGGCCCTATGACTACAGAATGCCTCAGGGAGTGTGGTGGCCGGGAATGAGAAGAAAGGCTGATGGGGGTGGATGATCTGAGTGAAGATGATAAGTTATATCTGTGAAAACTCTGGAAATCCTGCCCTTGGCTCTGTGATCAAAACATCTCAGGTAGCAACACCAGGGGCTGGCTGGGATTGCAGCTCAGCAGCAGAATGCTTGCCTAGTACACACACACAGCCCTTGGCCAACATTGCAAAAACAAAACGGAGTTAACCCCGCCAACGTTTAAAGAGAGCCTTCAGGAAGACTGTGGGGGTCTTTTTGGAAGAAACCATCACTTTCTTGGATGCTGCCGTCACCCGTCACAGGTGGACGTGTCCCCCCGATGCCGTCACCCGTCACAGGTGGACCGTCCCCCCCCACACCGTCCCCCGTCACAGGTGGACGTGTCCCCCACGGATGCCACACGTACCGTTCAGGACAATCAGCACTTTCTTCCACTGGGTGTTGCCCACTTTGGGAGTCTGACAGAAAAGAATCTTGTGCTTGTCACAGACGAATATTCGATCGAGGACGAACTTAGAGACCTCAGTGTGTGAGAGGTTCCTCAGGGCCTCTTCCTGGCAGGCGTTTCTGACAAGCTCCAGCCGCTCCAGATAAACCGGGGGCTGGTCAGGCCGGCCTTCCGAAAGCATCTTCCCAGTGGGCTGTCAGTGAGAGGGACAGAAGAGGCAGAGGGACCGTGGGCATGAAGCAGAAGGGAACCTCTGAAGCCCCCTTCTCGTTTTCTTTCCATTTCTAGAGTGACGACCACCATTCCCTGCCACTTCACAGGGCCCTCTCAGCCCCCTCTCCACAGCCTTGCTGAGTTCTAAAGATGGATGGTGACAGGTGGCTCCTGTGACTTTCCTAGAAGGCTGACCAGATAAATCGACAAGATGAGAAAGCTGGAGTTCCAGGAGAAGAGGCAGTGTATGGGGCCATTTCACAACCCGGAAGAACATCCCTAAGATGAGCAGTCCTGGACTCAAGCTCACCCCCATCTTCCATGGCTCTGAAGGTTAGCAGGACCATTCACTCCATAGCCACTAAGTCTTGACTGGGTGTGTGACAGCTACAAGGTCTTATGGGGATACCCAAGAAAGCCTTCGCTGAGTAAAGGTATGTGTGTGTGTGCACGTGTGCACATGAGCACAGTCCCTGTATGTGTCGGGGAGGAGGGGTGCTGAACAGGAAGAGCAGAGGGGTCTGGGCGGGACAGAAGGAGCTGTACCTGTAACATATGGACTAGTGTTTCAGGAACCCTTACTGATCATGACTTGGGTGTGTGTATGAGTGTGCATGTGGTATTTGGGGGGCTGCCCCAGAAGGTGTGTATTTTCTAAAAGGCATCTTGAAATAGCAAGGGACCACTACAGGTTAAGCTCTTTTTCCCCCAGAGGTAGTAACTTCTCAATGGGGCCCTTGCCTTGAACTGCTTTGCAAATAGCTCATCTGCCCTTGTGGTATTCTCCATTCACATATTTAAATATTTCCTATTAAAGACGCCCCTTGGGTTATCTCAGAAGAACTTTGCAGACCTGACCTTTATTACATGAATGTCTTGCTGTCAAGAAACCACAATGGTCACCTGCTCTGATTAGGATGTCTCTGTTCTTACTGGGTTCTAATCTGCCATGTTCGCACCGTGAACCAGGCAGCAATCTGCCCTTTTCCCTAGGCTAGTCCCGGACTGACGAACATCTTCAGCGATGGACACTTCATCCTTTCGGTCCTAATTGTGACCCCGCATGAGGATTGGCAAAGGGAGGGACCTTCCTGAGTATATCCCTCTCCCTGGACAGGGAACAAAGGGAGTTATGTGTGAAAGTGGCCCCGCAGAGGAACACATGGAGTCAGTACCCACACAGAACAGACACTTAGGACTCCACAAAAGCTGACGGCATGGGCTGAGCCTATTATCTGCCGTGCCATCTGGAGGCCTCTCCCTTGCCCTGGGTTCAGCTGCTCATCCATACAGTTTGGAGGCTGGTCCCATGTTCCCTGTCACCCCCAAATTCCACTCTGGGTCAGAAATCTTTTCACATTCTCAGTTTCTTCCTGACCCTATTCAACACACTGCATTCTCCCAGTGAAGCCAGCATTCCATCCATCAGGAAGGAATTCAGCACAACCAACACTTACAGAGGGCCGGTGAGGAGGGATGCAGCACAGAAGACCACTGGCCTCACCAACTGCAAGCTAAAACGATGGAGGGACACAGAAAGCGAAGGGACTCCAGCTTGAGTAACCCTTGCTATCCCTTATCCAAAGTGCTCAGGGACAGAAGTGTGTTGGATGTGGAACTTTTCTGGATTTGGGAATATTTTCCATCCATAAAAAAATATTGCGAGAACTCCAGTCCAAACCTGAATTTCATTTGTGTTTTATATACACCTGGAGGAAATTTTATACAATTTGGGGGCATTGAGTCCGGGGCCTTCTCCGTGTTAGGTAGGAGCATAGCATTAAGCAATAACCCTGGCAATATAGAATATTTTAACTAATTCGATGCATAAAACAAAGCTTCATGGCGTGGAAATTTCCACCGTGTAGGCTCAAACAATTTCAGATTGTGTAGCTTTCATATATTCGATTTTCAGATTAGGAATTCTCAACCTGCACTATAAACCTGGCTGCACTGGTATAGGCGGGAACCTGTGTGAGCCGCTGGGGGAAGCTGCTCCCATGTGACGGGGCCACTGTGCAGTGTGTCCTAAGGAAAGCAGTGTCTTTGTCGGAGGGACAGGGCTTACGCTCACCTTCGTATCCTCAGGAAAACGCTTCTCTCCTCTTGGCTTCCCTGCTTCCGGCATGGCCGTCAGGGACACAAACTCCTGTTTGGCACTATACCCTGGAAGACAAATGGGTCAGATATCTTCTCACAGAGCACCGGACACGGAAATTGGTGGGATGGAATGCCACTCCGGGAAAGGCTACACCCACCCAGACATGCCTGACTGGCTCTTGCCAAAGGCAACCCAAGTGGAGGTCAGTCTGTTTAAGAAAGGGAGACGGAGCAAACGAATCTCAACCAACAGAAGGAGCCATTACCTAATCCTCACCCCTTCTTCCGAAAAGAACTCAGAGACTTAGCCGTAAAATACAAAGCCTCGGAACTTAGAAGAAGAACACACAGGACAAAAATCCTTATAAAACTGAACTCCATCAAAGCTCAGAATCTGTGCCATTTGAAGAGGAGGAAAAGAGAAGCTTTGGGCTAGGAGAAAGATTTACAAGCCACACTCAGAGAGCAGGCATCTAGAAGACATGAGGAAGTCAACAGATGCAGCACTTAAGAAACTATAAACAAGCCGGGCGGTGGTGGCGCACACCTTTAATCCCAGCACTCGGGAGGCAGAGGCAGGCGGATCTCTGTGAGTTCGAGGCCAGCCTGGTCTACAGAGCGAGATACAGGAAAGGTGCAAAGCTACACAGAGAAACCCTGTCTCGAAAAACCAAAAAAAAAAAAAAAAAAAAAAAAAAGAAACTATAAACAAGCCCATCTGCAAAGGAGCAAGATATGCAGACACACCTCACTGAAGATGCTCACCGCCACTGGCCACGAGGCAAATGGAAATCCAAATCACAGGAAGACAGTACCACAGCCCCATCAGAATATGTGAGAAGGACCAGCCACCACATCAAAGGCTGGAATGTGGAGAAACCTGGTCATGTAAACAATGCTGCAGAAATGAAATAGCTACTCTGGAAAACCACCTAGCAATTTTCTTGAAAAAAAAAAAAAAAAGCAGTACGGTAACAAGAGCAAGCAATTGTGTTTCCTAGCATTTATTACAGGGAAGTAAACATCTATGTTCACACAAAAACCTATATACAAATGTTTATAGCAGCTTCATTTGTAATGACCTCAAACCGGAAGTGGCCCACATGCCCTTCAACAGGTGGGTGGCTAATGAACCAGGGCACATCTATACAGCGGAATACAACTGAGCAATAAAAAAGGCAAGAATCACTGATAACCCTATGAACATGCTGGATGAATGCTCTGGGGGATGACGTGTGTGAGCAAAGTCAAAAGGTCACAGGCTACAAGGCATTTTTGAAATGACACAACTATACAGAGGTTCAGGAGCCGAGGCTTAGAAAGTGGGGGGGGGGGGGGGGGGAATGGATGGACACGGATGTGACTAGAAAGGACAACACAGCCAGGCATAGTGGAACATACCTGGACCATACCCATGCTTCAGAGGCTGAGCAGGAGCAATGCAAGTTGGTAGTCAACCTGGGCTAGATGATGAAATTTGGATCTAGATTTCAAAAACATCCAAACCCAAACCGAAGGACAGCCATCACCAAGGGTGACATGATGAACCCTCACGGTGACAGAGGTGTTCTGCATCTGTGCCAGTATCCTGACTGTGATATTGCAGCGTAGCTCTGTACCCTATGAGGACAGGTGGTAATGGAACACAGGGTCTCCCTGTCCTATGCTACTTCTTTTTATTAAAAAAATTATATATTACACACACACACACACACACACACACACACACACACACACACACACA
>CABHPR010086854.1:14928-29034 GCA_902168415.1 Peromyscus melanophrys
CACACACACACACACACACACACACACACACACACACACACACACACTGTGGCTGGGATTCCACACCAGGGACCCAGCTCCAAGAGAAGAGAGCCAGCAGGAAAGAATAACTCCCAGGGCAGCTAGTGGTGTTCCTGTGTTCCCTGAACGCCAAGGGAACAAGCTGTCCTCTGACCTCTACTAAGAAAGGGTCATTGGCTTTCTTCTAGGCTTTTTACCTTCAATGTCTCTTAAGTTTTGGAAGTTCCGGTGTCTATGCCCTTCTGAGAGCAGTGAGCGTAAAACCTGTGACCTCCCAGTACAGTGACATTGTCTTTACCAGAGTCTACTGGGAAGGTGTTCTTTAAAAGCTCCTGTCTGAGAACATTAAAATGCAGGAGCAGCTGGGCGGTGGTGGCGCACGCCTTTAATCCCAGCACTCAGAAGGCAGAGGCAGGCGGATCTCTGTGAGTTCGAGGCCAGCCTGGGTTACAGAGTGAGTTCCAGGAAAGGTACCAAAACTACACAGAGAAACCCTGTCTCGAAAAACAAAACAAACCAACAAATTGCAAGAGTGTATTTTTTAATTCTTATTTTTGCTTTTTTTTTTTGAGATGGGGCCTCACTTGTGGTCCATCTGGTCTCTAACTCCCAGGCTCACTTGGTCCCCAGCATGAGCTTCCAGAGTGGCAAGAGTGGAAGGTGTGTGTCACCAGGTTTAAATTATTTACCTATGACTGACAGAAGTCTCACTGAGATATAGTACACACTGTCCTGGTTTTTAAAACAAACTAAACTACAAACAATTTCATCTTGGGACCCTCCCTGCCAGGCCCGTGCCTTCCTTACTAAGAGATCTATCTGGGGACCAGAAGTCACATGCTCTCAGCTTTTTAGCCGTTCTACATTTGGGGCTGGTTCCCATCTCAGAACTCTGAATTTTATCTGTGCCATCAGCAGAAGGCTACAGAGCCTGGCAGCTGACTAGGAAGTGCCTCCAAGATGAAAACTGTTCTCTGACTTCATGAGAGATCACCCTATTGACTGTGCTGTCACTGCTAAAAATCTCCAAACTCGGACACTGAGATCACTGCTCAAACTCCAACCTTGCTCTAAGATTTGAGGCTCATGCTTCTGATGGAGCCCCTGGTCCTGAGCACCCCATGATGGCTCTGGATGTCCAATACAGCAAGTGTAGCTCCCCTAGCCCAGGCCATGCAAACCTCATCAACTTTCTCCCAGGGACTTCAGGAAGATGAGGATGGACCTTGTGATGACAGCCAGGTGGTGCCCGATGGAAGTGCCTATAAGGATTATCTGCAAACCATGGTGAGGGGAACCACCACATGGGCTAACTTTGGGGTTTCTTTCTCCTCCCATTTCCCCCATACCTGCTTCGTTTTTACTCTCTGTTGGAAAAGTGGGACAGAGAGGCTGGAGAAGCATGGGATATTAGATACCCTTAGAATAGCCAAGCACATACCCAGAGTTCTTGTTGGTTTAGAAGGAGCCTATAGCCAACTGGTCAAACTACTATGTCACAGGTTAGTACAGCCACTAGACGTAAGTGGTGAACACTTCTGGTTGAGACGCACCTCTAGTGAGCTGGGTACCACAGAAGGATGCACAAAGCTCTCTGCTCAGTTCCTAGGACCTGCTTCTCGGGCCAGTCTACCGCACTAATGAGCTGTCCCCACATGAGCTATATCCCGCCTCTCCTCAGCTCCTCCCCTTGGCCCTGGAGGAAGTGGTACAGAACCTCCATGCACCTGACAGCCCTTCACTAACCTGCCTCTCAGCTGGTAACGTCAGAGCAGGGAGTATGTCCATTTTGTAAGTGAACACCGAGGCGTAGGTTAACAGATGGCAAGACCGTGAAGCAGAACCAGCTTGCCTGAGACCTAATCTAGCACTCTTCGTCATCATCTTCCTCTGAAAGCCTCTGGCTAGTAAAGGGAGATGAAATCCTACAACACAGCCTCACAATACCCATTTAAACAACCCCCCTTCCGCTACGCCAAGGAAAACCATCCATCGCACGCTGCCAGTGTAAAACGGCTGGCACCCTGGCTGAGCAACCACAGCTGTGTTTCTTCGGACATGAGGCAGAGCCCTGTGACATTCCTTGCAGCCAGGTACTCAGAGGCACTGCAGGAAGGCAGCATCTCTATTCCATAGGTGACACAGTGGCTTCAGCCACCAAGAAAGCACCTCTTTCGGAGAGTAGGAGGAACTCAACATAGCCATCTCCCCTCCCCTCCTCCATCTGGTTTCCGGTCTACGAAGACTTTGGAAGCCCACTCATATCCTTCGGTCAGGACAGTGGTCCTTTATGCTTGGTGCCTGGGAACAGTGCTGCAGGAGAACTCTCCACCCGCCATAAATCCATTCTGCCGTGAAGCATACCTACCGTCTGGGTCTTTAAAAGTCAACGTGATGAACTTGCTGGCCACCATGAACATGAAAATCACCCAGAAGCACGCAGCCAGCAGAAGCCACTGGTGGTGCATGTTGTCAAGCAGGAGCCATTCAACGATCCTTCCTGGAAGACACAAGTGAGAGGCCTCGGCCATTCAAGCAATTAAAAAAAAAAAAAAAAGTAAGATAACACAGGTGATTTCAATGAACAGAACCAATATCCTCAAAAACATTTCTTCTTTGCTACGGTGGGTATTCCGACTTGACATTTAATTTAACATTTCATATTTAATGAATACCACTGAAGGGGCTATAATCTTATAATTAAATCAACTTCCAATACCCAATGGAGGGGAATAACAATGAACAAACATCATCCTGGAATCCAGGAGATTTTGATGCCGCAGATCTGCCTCCTGATTCCTGTCTCCCAGGGCAGTGTCATAAGAAGCTCCTGGAAGAGCCTGGAAGGAGGAGGGGGTCCAGCAGGAGGCCTGCCAAGGACTAGACTAGATCTTCATTGGGCAATTCCTGGAGGGCAGACACCAGGCTGAGGCAATCACAAGACGCCGAGTTTAAAATGCTAGTGGACAAGGCGTATCCATACCGAGAAAATCTAAGTAAAAAAATAAAAATAAAAAAAAATAAACACCTGTGCTTCTATAACCTCAGGTCATTTGCCTCAAAGACCTGTGTAGAAGTTTGGGGGTGGGTGCTCTTCATGTTATCGCCTGGGAGGGATGTAGGGCATATCTGTTGGCCCTCAGCCTGTCACAGAAAGTCACACTCTGTTGCAAGGACACACAAGGAACCAGGAAGTACCTGTCAATCCTCAGCAGGAGGGACAAACAAGTATGTTTTAGTCAAGTGGCACTTCTTGACGCAGGGTTAGGCCATGTAAAGAGATCAAACTCGGCTGTCTGCCACCAGCTGACGAAGGGCGGCCACCACTCCAGACAAGAGAACTGGTCTCCCGGTCTGCGGCTGCTAACAGTGGGTGATTTCAGAAAGGAGCTTCCTAGCCCTGCCCGGTCAGAGCTCAGCCAAGACCCAGAAAATAATAACCCTCCTCATTCCCCAAACACCCTGTTCTAGAGTGTCACTGGAAACCCAACTCCTTCCACAGCACCTAGTGACTGGTTCTCTGACGTCCCTGTCTGAATACAGTTTGCTGGGGAGCTTGCCACCTCCCACACTGCATATACTTTCCAGGGTGTCTTGTGGGTATGCTCAGGCACCCACAAGTGAGGCCCAGTGTGTTTTCCCTGGGGTCTCCAAGTATGGTGGCCAAATTATATACAAAAATAGGAGCCCAGTTTAGTTTAAATTTCACATAAACAAATACATTTATAGGATCTACTCAAACAAAAATCTCTATATTTTTTCTGTGCTTATATATTGGGCCTAGTGTTTCCTGTGTGTCCCCAGGCAAGGCTGCCAGAACAAATACACAGAAATGTGACGTGCCTCATTAAGTTTCTAGGAAACAACACATAAATTTTCAACATGTCTTAAATGTTGCACGGGACATACCTAGAGTGAAAAGGCTATTTGCCACTTCTGAAACAGAGATTTAACTGAGTGTTTGCAGTTTACCTGTTAGAAGACATGCCAAATCCCTCAGCTGCCTAAGGTAGGGTGCCCCAAGTCTCCGGGAAGTCTCATGAAGCCTCATTCTCTCTTCCTTCCTCAACAGGGCAGCTCAGTGCAATGTGGAATTTTAAACTTCCCTCTAATCTCAGCCTGGGCCTGACTTCAGACCGGCTCTCAGGCCACCAGCTCTGTGACTTCACCTCCATAGTCCACCTCAGACTCAAGGCCTTCATCCTTGCAGGGACACACAAAATGAAACTATGCCAGCAAAGGACTAGTACATGTTGTGAACTAGATCACCCCAGGGCTTTCCCTGAGGCCCTGATGTGTGGAGACAGAAAGTAGTTCCTTCTCTAAACCAGGAACATGCTTGGCAGAGCCAGAAATGGCCTGCTGCCAGGGCCTTGGGGGAGCTGCGGCTTGCGGATTTTGAGAACCTCTTTCTACCCTAAGGGGCTGTTGGTTATCAGTCCCCAAATTGCTGCATGTTCCTCTCTGACATCCTTGAGGTATCCTGTGTTCCCCTTGTGCAACACTGATTAGCTACCTGCTGGCTTTGTCCCAGGATGGCTTTCTGCTGACTCTATGCTGTTTTTCTCCCCAAAATAGTATATAAGATGCTGTACTTCTTAACAAGCTTGCTTGGCATAAGACACAGTTTGGGCAGGAAGCCCTGACCCCGGCTTTCTGTCTTTTATCTTTCTCATCTCCTGGCCCTCCCACTTAGGACCCTGTCACTGAAGAATGACATGTTGGTTCAGGTCAAGCACCCACTCCCTACTGTAGACCCTAGTAAAACCAGGTTGGCCAACCCCTCGACACCCTTCATGTTCTTCTGCTGTGGTGACGGGAAATGAATACAGCAATGTAGTGTATCCCAAAGAGACAGGAAAGGAGGGTAGAGATGCCATCTCAGATGATGTCTTGCTTTTCCCTCCTACAGACAGGCGAGGGTCAGGCTGTGCTAGATCCTGCAGTCCCAAGTTCATTCAACGTGTCCTCAAGACAGTGACTCTTGGAGGAGGCACCCCCAGGGGTTGGATGGGAGTGGCCTGCTGAGAAATCCTGCAGCACAGAGACTGGTGCGGTATCTCCACATTCACACAGCTTACAGTAACATCCAGTGTGCACTTTATTTTCCAAACAGTTTAATTTTCAATGCAATGTGTGTAAAATGTCCTCAGAGCTGATATTTAGACAGTCCCTTTCTTTCCCAGCCCAGCTCCTGTGCAGGCTTGGGGGAGGTAGAGAAGTATTTCCAAGGCTCCTACTTCTCTCCTACCCACTCTATAACTCATTTACTGCCCTTCTTAAGATACAAGGATCTCCTGTGGGGCATGAGGACTTAGAAAGTCTATGTGCACAAACACTAGCTCCTGTTCAAACTGGTCCTCTTAAAAGAACGGCAATGCCAAGTCCTTACCAGTGTCTCAAGACCAGCCCAGGCTAGACTGCTGCTGACCCACGACCCCATGTCCTGCTATGGGCTCTTTACCGCTGATGTTCAAAGTGCTTCCACACCATGAGGAGAGGGAGGGTCAGTTTCCCTCATCACAGCATGGTTGGTGCCCCAACATTAGTCTCTCTCATCTGGCAGCCCTGGGCTCTTGCTAAGCACTGCCTGTTGCGCCTCCATGCATGTGAGCCCATGCCAACTGGTTCACATACCAAGGACTAGAACAGCACCTCATGCACACAGACCTCAGGAAGCAGCTTGCCAATGTTTCCATCTTCCTAAAGCAGGATGCCACCATGAAGACTCAGAGGATTTCAGTCTCTACATGAGGGACACTACTAATTTAATACCCAACAACTGACACCAGGAAACATCAAAAGCTCTTAGCACTTCAGCGTTACTTGAAATCAGGTGTTTTCTAAGTTGCAGTGTGTGCATGTTCTTGAGTCGCCATTGAACTTAAAACATGCTGCTGTGCTGAAGAGACGGCTCAGTGGTCAAGAGCTTTTGCTGTTCCTCCAGGAGACCGGATGAGGCTGGCTCCCCACACCCATGTCTGGCAGCTCACAACTGCCTGTAACCCCAACTCCAGAAGATTCTACCAATGCCCTCTTCTGGCCTCTGTGAACATCTGCACTCACATGCACATACCCACATGGACCCAGACATATACATAAATAAAAATAAAATAAATCTTTTAAAAAATGTTGATGGAAGAGTTAAGAAATCATGTTGGGGTCCAAGAACTTTAAGTTTAAAAGAAAACACTAATATACTAAAAGGCAAGCCTATTGGATAGACCCAGCATCAACATGTATCATCAGTACATAGAAAAGGGAGACACAGGACTGGTTATTTGTTAATAAAAATAATAGGCATACATACTGTACTTGAGAATATGACTATGTGCATATGCATACCCATAATATACAGAATTATACCTGAGAAGATGGAGAAACAGTCACTTTCACTTTAAAAGTTTTTTTTCCTACAGTACATAGCCTTCTCACAATAAAAACGAAGAAAATGTCAAAGAATGCCACCTACACACACACACCCTGATGCTTTTAGCTGCTGTTTAATTTTTTTTTCTACATCACTAGTATTAGCCACAGTTTCTTTACCACATGCGGTTTGGGGAAAGGAGGTATGGACTTTCCTAGCCAGGAAAAACTGATGAGCGGGCCAATGTGCCAATGCGCTTTTGGAACATTGGGCAAATGCATATTTCTCTTCCTTGGTTAATTCTTATTTGCTTTAAAAAGGTGTAATTAAGCATAAACTGCAGAGAATAACACAGCAAAGACCCTTTCCTAAGAGTCCACTGTGGTTTTGTTGAATTGGGGTTTTCTTTCAAGGAAACGGGGCTATAAGCATGGTTGGGGCACCTCCCTCCACTTGTCTGAGCTGCTGTACTTCAACCAGGGCAGACACAAAGCCTCTGACAGAGGAAGCAGGTAGTTCTTTCCCTGTGACAGGACAGGGTGGGTGGGGGTGGAGCAGGGCAGTTAAACCGGGCTGGCAAAGAAGACTGCGTTGCCCATGGTGCTCACCAGACAGACACACCACAGCTGGTGAAACCAGGCTGGGGAGACACACAATGTTTAAGCATTTAGCGTCCCCGCTCATGGCCTATAGTGAGACAACAGAGTGGTTAACACAGGCACAAGGGGGGAAAGCTGTAACTCAAGGGAACACGGTTCAAACGTAAGCCAGACCTTGGCTTCCAAGTTGCATACCACTAGTGAGACCCTAGCTAGTCCTCTCTCAAAACACCCATTCCCCTCGGTTCCTACGCTACTCCTCTTTAGAACACAGGACCCCCGGAAGTGAGGAGGCTAGAACGTTCACAGAAAAAAAAAAAAAAGAGCCACACCAATGTTAAATGTTCTGACTTAAAACTTCCATGAGAGGCTGGGGAGATGGCTCAGCTGTGAAGAGTACTTGCTTCTCCTTCAGAGGATCAGCGTTCAGTTCCCAGCACCCATGCTGGGCAGCTCCCAACCATCCATAACTCTAACTCCAGGCGATCCAAGGCTATCTTCTGGCTTTTGTGGGCACCTGTACCTGCACATACATGCACACAGACACACACATACACAAACAATAAATCTTTACACAATGATAAACTCTAGTGATTGTGGAGAGCTAGACTATGATGGGTCTACAGGCCAATCATCTTGGGCTGTCTTCAGCATGCTAAATATTCATTCACTGCCCAGCTCTGTGTGCGGCCTAACATCCTTGTGACTACATGATAAATTCATTTAGAATGTATGAACAGACCCCTAGCTTCCACCAACTGGAAGGCTAAGCCTGCCACCAGATAATATCTGAGGCCTACAGCAGAGACTGCCTGACTTTGCTGTAGCCCACATACCCAATGTTAATGTATTTGGAAACAGAGTGGTTTTCTTTGCTCTGTTACTATAAAACTTGATGAAATTGCTACCAGTTAAAATGTGGTATCTGAATCCACGTTCCCAGGCCATGATCATTCACATTCATCCCCAGAACAACCATTTCTTATTTCCTTTGAAGTGATAGTGTGCTTTATTTTTTATTTTTATTTTTGGCATGGACATATACATGTGTAGCTAAGTTGAATGGACAAAGTAATTAAAAATTAATCATTTCTCAAATTCACCATATAAATGTATGTTCTTTCATCCAATAGGATAGGTGTTGAAGACACAACAATCTCATTTGTCCTTATAGACTCTCAAGTCTAATAAACCCACAGGAACCTTCCCCCCCCCCCCCCCCCCGCCGGCCCAGGGGTCTGGTTAAAATGCAGATTCTTGGCACATTCCAGAGCAATAGGTACTCTTCCTCCATTTTAAGAGGACTGGCTACAAAATCTTATGGAGCCATGGCAGTCCAATGAGACTCTGAATTACACGTGCTCTCGATAAACAGCTGAAAAAGTTTAATTAGAACCTAAGCCCATCTTCCATCAGTGTCTCTATTTCACCCCTTTCTTGCTCTTCCATCTATGGGGAACTAGACTCTGTATACAGAGCTAAGATTCACTGCCCACAGGGAAAGAAATCCTGTGACAATGTGCCCTATTTTCTAAACAAAAAGCACCCCCAATTCTCCCAGCCTCACTTCTCTAAGCATGCCCTATTCTCTGCACCATGTCCCTAACTATAAATCTTCTCCATGGGGCTTGCCACCGTGCCAGGGCGTTAAGGTCCAGGCTCACAATGTCCAGCTGCAAGGGGACTGGAGGCTGCCATGCCGTGCTTCCTTCAGGGTTCCATTAAAGGCCACCGCTTCCCGGTAACCAGGTGATAAATAGCCTTTAAAAAGCCTGACATTTTCTGTAATTAACTCCCCATTGTTCAAGGAGCCAATACAGCCCCACCATGCCACTTCCAGCTAATGGTGGGGGCAGAGCTGAATGTGCCCAAACCTCCCTGGTCACAGTGTACTCCTGCACACAGAGCCCCAGCCCCCAGGAGCTGGCCTATCCATCTTCAGCGCTTTCCTCTCCTTCCAGTCATTAAGTGGTACTTACACATGTCAAGATGCCAACATCTGATTCCCAGCCAGAGGGTGGGCTCTGAAAACCCACGGACAGAACTAGACTAGATGGAGACAGCAAGGGCTGGGGGAAAAAGTACTGCAGAACCCACAAGAAGCCGAAGCCTCTTTTCTCTTTCGAACAAAAGAGAGATAATGCACACATGAATGTCTGTAATTACTAACGACAGCCACAGTGCAGGTACTGTCTTTTGATGCAAACCTTCCCTCTCCTGCATTTTAAAAAAGGGATGCCTGTAGATTCATTTTTCTCAATTGTCCATGCTTTTCCCCTGCTGAAGCGGGAAGTCTTTCCCACTCTGTGATCAAGTCTAATCCCATCCATCAGTCTGCTTTTAATATGTGCACACGGGTTTAGGAAAGGCTCCGAAAGAAGTCCTGTGGCACGCAAGCCCCATCAACTCTGTTTAAACAGGCTTTAGGCATTCACTCGCTCAGTAATAGTCACCAAGTGCTGATCTGAGCCCCTGAGAACACAGCAACTCATGTTCCCTGCTCCAGTACTGAATGCTAATAGACTGATGTGCTAGGTGAAAGACCTGTGATTAGCAACCAAGGAAGGTAAGAGCATGAAGCCTGGGGTCTCCGGGGGAGAAAGCTGTTAAAAGTGGTGAGCATTTTAGCAAGGTGGATACGGCAAAGCACATGCCTGCCACCACACTCACCACTGGAAACGACCACTTGCCTTCCACAAGCATGGTGATGTCTTTCCAGTACCACCAACTGCTAAGTGACTATAGGCCACCATTGCTGGGCCCCACCCAGGGAACTGGGATCAGCTAGGCGCCTTAGAGCAAATATGCAGAGCTGCTGGTTACATGTTCAAGAGTGGGGCAAAGAGACAGTCCTGTAAGTGCAGGGAGCAAGCCCTCCCTGGAGAGGCTACCACGAGGCATCATCATTCTCACTGGCAGTGCCATGACACAGGACACAAGGCCAGATCCTGGGCTCCCTGTTGGTCCTACAGGGTGGGAGGGGACAGTTCAGTTCTCCAGCTGAGACAAGACTCCTGTTTTCAGAATGCTAACAGTTGATTTTTTTTTTCTTTCTGCCATGGTTCACTAGTTCTGAATGTACATTCTCAAAGATTGGGAGGCATGGATTTTGCAGTTAATTAGTTAAGATGTACATTTTAAGAAGTTATGAATGGCCCAACCTTTTTTTTTTAATCACTAGTTTAAAAGACATGAAGTTACTTTTCAGCAGACTATTGTTTGCCTACAAACACCAGTGTCTCCCTCCAAACTTGAATATATTTCTATCACCCAATTGCTGAGGACTTCCAGTATCAGCAATTTTCACTTAGTTGGGGCTGGCTTTGTCATATGCTGTAGGTCCTACTCTATGTGGCTTCTTTGCTTAAGCGTTTCTATGACTCTGAATTCTTTTACGTCAATCTTAAAAATGCTCAAATTGGACCTGTGAGATGGTTCAAGGGTAAATGTGATTGCTGCCAGGTCTGAGGACCTGAATTTAATCCTTGGTATTCACATGGTGGAAGGAAAGGACTGATTCCCAAAAGTTGTCCTCTGACCTTCACATGCTGTATCCTGCCACACACATGCTTGTAAACACACATGCGCGTGTGCACACACACACACACACACACTGTATTTGTAGATAAAGTTAGTGTGTATATATATGTGTGTGTGTGTGTGTGTGTGTATACACATAGTATGTGTGTGTGAGAGTGCAAAATAAATAAATGTAAAAACATGCACAAATTATAAACACTGAAAAGAACAATCCACCTGCCCTCCTGACCAGGACCCTGGATGTTCTCGTACCAAGACTGTATGCAGATTTCAGTTCCTTCTTTACAATGAGTTGATAAAAACATCTAGAAGACAATGACTGAAACTGTATATTTGAATGTATAATTTGATATAATAAATATTATGTTTTGTTAAAACAAAACTGGTTAAAAAAAGCGGGGGTGGGGTGGGGTGGGGTTGGGGGGTTGGGAATGGAGCAAATCAGGAAGAGTTGACTAAACCACAGTCTAGGTTCTGGAATTCTGGAAGCTACAGGGAGGCTGGTGTCCCTGGTATAACATGAGCAAGAGGGGTTAGAGGGGAGCCTGGGAGCAGAGCTGCTGATTGCCCTCTGGGGCTGAGGTGGAAGCCCTGGTCCTCACCCTATCACACATACCTCAGGCTTCGCAGATACAGTGTTCAACTTCTGTAATACTTCCAGCAGACACAAAGGAAACGTCCTACAATTTAGTAATAACAAGGAGCTGTCACCCCTAGAAGGACACCGGGGAGAAGAGAACCAGACCCCAAGCCTGGTACAAGGAGGGTATCATCTGTCTGTCAGACTATTGGATTTTTTGTTTTGTTTTTGTTTTTTGAGACAGGGTTTCTCTGTAGTTTTGGTGCCTGTCCTGGATCTCACTCTGTAGACCAGGCTGGCCTCGAATTTACAGAGATCCACCTGCCTCTCTGCCTCTCGAGTGCTGGCATTAAAGGCGTGAGCCACCACTGCCTGGTCAGACTTTTTGATTTTTGAATTGCGGTGTAGCAACAAATTTATTAAACTACAACTTAATAAAGCACAGAGCAGCATACAAATTTGCCATACAGAGTTGTATTATAGACCACTGAGCTTTTACGTTCAGAGCGTCTGTTTCTCTGGATCAGCGTTCAGAATTTTTCTGCTGCAGTCCTTCCAACCCCACCTTAGAAGGTTGGGCTGTCCTTGGTTAGCAGGACGAAAACACATCCTAACTCTGGCCAGTGAGAAATACAACAATGGTCAAGACAGGAGCTTTGAGTAATAGAGTATAGTGAACACCTGCACAGGACAGTCTATGTACCCACCAGGCACCAACTCAGGGTTAGCTGCCGAGAGTTTGCCCCTACTGTATTTAAGGAGACATTTCTAAGTATGCATGTATATATTCATCATCAGATGCTTACGTTCTCTCAAATCTCTATACGAGCAAGACAGGAAGCACTACTATGGATATTGAATAGCAATGACCTTGAATACCTCGTGGGTTCACATTTTCCATCACGGACCATCTGAGGCCTGGGGTTGGAGGTGTCACATTCTCATGCCGTACTTGCTTTGCTTGAGGTCTGTGGCTCCTCTTGTCCCTGTGTAGGATGATTCAAAATAACAGTGAGAATTCAAGGCCATCCTCAGCTGCAGAGTTCGAAGCCAGACCGGGCTACATGAAAACCCATCTCAAAACAAAAAGACCCAAACCAAAACCGAGTAACAAAACCACTACTGAAAGTTAGGTCAATTTTCTTAACATAACTTAGTTTCTACTGGAAACAGTCGCTTGGACTATTCAACTGTATTTTGTATAACAGGAAGCAGGGAGCACCTGAATTTTTTAATAAACAAGAATATATTCCACGTGCGCCAAGAGAGCCAGCTATTTAAAAGCCCCCCTTGGGTTTTGTATGAAAATTAAAATTATTAATGAAATATTTTTACCAAGAAAATAATCCAATCCCATTGTTTCCTTTGTTTGACATTGGGTAAATAATTTTTATACAGCACCATCCACTATTCCAATGACAGATACACTCTGGGTTCTGGATTCCTTCAGGCTTTAGTATCTGACAGATTCTGGACAAAAGCCATTTGATAAATGAATAAAAGTCATTACAGAGACCACAGATTTAATAGGGTTATTGGCAGAATAAACAAACAATGGCCTTTATTCTAAAAGAAAAACAAAACACCTCCATGTTAAAATTAAAGGCAATCTCATGTCACATATCTTGAACAATTCAGATTGTGTGAAGAGAAAAACAGACTGGATCTGAAGTCTCTAAGGTCTCCCATAGTCCTTTCCCTGCTAAATTCCTGACTCTCTCATAATTCTTTATTGTATAATTTCCTAAAGCTTAAAAAATGACCCGACTATTACTGAAAATGGCCCAGAATATTTACAAATTCTTTCCGATGCTCTTTGTTCAGCTTTACAAGAACCCCTATTTTTGTTTCCGGGAAGTAGAGACTTTCTCAGGTTATTTCCTTAAGATTCTGTTCTCCGGGGTCAAGAGCAAACATGTAAAGATGTTTCTTTTCATCCTGAATTTCAATTCTGCTTCAAGATGAATTATGTCCTAATTATCCTGGGGACCCGAAGGTAGAAAGCCATTTATTTCTCTTTGTGTCTTTTCTTTTTAACCCACTCACCTAAAAAAGATGAAGTCCTGGCGGGTGATCAGCAAGCCAGAACAAAGCTGAGCTGCCTCATTTTAAGAATATCTCAAGACGTTCCCCACTCTGGCAATTCGAAGAGACCAACGCAGTGACCCAACTCCTTGTGGCCCAGAGCCTCTGTCTGGTTCGGACAAATTTTTAGACAATCCCGCTGCTCAGCTAACCAGAACCTGGCTGCGCTAGCTACTTTGTATTCACTGCCCAGCCCTTTCCTGCCTGGAGTAGACTTGGAGAGAGAAAAGGCACCAGCCTTTGGAAAACCTGTTTCATCTGTTCAGCTAGAAAGTGCAGAAATTGACGTCTAGACCTCCAACTTCTGACAGGCCTTTTAGTGGAGAAAGTCTGAGGTGGAGCACACTAGACCTGCTGGCAGCGCTCCTGTGGTTCCAGTTGGTCCAGCCCCGGGCGCCACAGGAGCCACGCTCAACCGTGCGCTCACTCGGAAAAGCTGCACAGGTTCCTCCCTCTCCGTCCTCCTTCCCCGCACGCCCCGGGGACCCAAGAGGGAAAATGTTCTCCTCTTTCCAGCCTCCAATTACAAATGCAAATTCCCAGCCCGGGATGGCAGAGGTAGATGATGGATGGTACACAAGTATTACTGATTCCATTCATCACTGCATCCCGCACAAGGACGTCGCCTTGTTGCATAATTAAGTGATGAAAGCTCTTCCCGGAAAGACATCCAGGGATGTCTTTAAGTCGCCCCAGTACACACTGAGGTGGCTCGCCAAGGAAACCCGATTCCATCACCCTTCTGTCCACCCGGGATGGGGGTGGGGGACTGCACCTCAGAGAGACCCCCTGTCCCCGGGTTCCCAGCTCACCCCTGTGCAGCCGGCGCTCTCGATCTCCTCCCCGGCTGCCAGCACTCTGCTCCAGCCTCCCCGGGCCTGTGGGCGTCCCTGGTGTCCCGGAGGCCAGCC
>CABHPR010086859.1:0-20005 GCA_902168415.1 Peromyscus melanophrys
CTTACACTAGTATAACCATCTCACAGCCTAAGGAAAGTAACTGGAGGTGGAGATGTGGCTCTGTGGATAGAGTGATTTCCTGGACTCACCAAGGCCTGGGGTCAGCTCCCCCAGCATTGCACAAACTAGGAGTCACAGCACATTCCTGTAATCCCAGAACTCTGGAGGCAGAGGTAGGAGGATTGGAAGTTCAGTGTCACCCCGAGGGACTAGAAGGTAGGTTCCCTGATAGGCAGACAGATAGGGAATGGAGCCTTGATTAGGTAATAAAGGCGGTGAATTTCCAAGATGGCCGGCTTCTTCCTCACCCTCCTAACCTGAGACAAAAACCTGACAGCTTAAAAGAAAGGACTAGTGGGCTCTCCTCCCCAGCCCCATGCCTGTGGACAAGAATGTGTTTTTCTAAAGTTGTGGACACACCAGCCTCCCCGTCTTTGTTCAAACTGAAGAGCCCTAACCTGGGGGAGGGAGCCCCTCAAAGACCCTTCAAACCCAAACCTGGAGGAGAGAGCAGGCTTGGCTTCCCGAGTCCCCACCCTGCTTCACAGAGGGTCTTTCTCCGTGTGTGCTTTCCTGTGTGTGTTTCTTCACCTCTAATTCAAGCTTTTCTCCAAACTTCCTCCCACCTCTGCCCACCAGCCGCCCCCCACCTCGCTCCAACCCCTGTACACCCTCCACCCTGCCCACTCCACCTCTGTTACCTGTTTCCTAGAGATTTCCCTTGCCTTTTAATTATTGAGCTGGCAGAGAAAATGAACCTCATCAAGATCCCTAAATGGTAACAATCCTTGGCTACATAGCAAGTTGAAGGCCAACCTGGGCTACATGAGACCCTGTCTGAAAACCAAGCCCAAAATAAATAAATAAATAAATAAATAAATAAATAAATAAATAAATAAATAAAGTAAGTAAGTAAGTAAGTAAGTAAGTAAGTAAGTAAGTAAGTAAGTAAGTAAGTAAGTAAGTCTAAGCCTAATGCCATTCTAAAACAACTTTGCAGCTCTAATGAAATGGAATGGATATTCACCAACCGACCAACTCCAGGATTTAGAAACCTCCCTCATAGCCTATCTCATGGTCATTCGTTTTCATCCCAAAACAGTATTCCACGGTACGAGCACATTGCACTTTTAAATCCCTTTACTTGCTGGTGAACTCTGAAGAGTTTGCACTTTCTTCACAGTGCTGCAGGGGTGCACACCCAGGGCTCACTGAGGGTGGGTGTGCCATCGCTGGCCTTACACAGCCTTGTCCATGGCTCACCCGTTCTGCCTGCAAAGCAGGATGTGAAAGTTGCTCTCCTCCACAGCCTCATGGGGCTCGGAAGTAGAAGGTTTGCTGTGTGTCTCCTAACCTGAGGAGTGGGGAAAGGTCTCTCTCTGGGATTTAAATTTGCATGTCACTGATGAGGTGGAGCATCTCTTTATGGGATTTTCAGGGTTCCTCTTTTCTGAATCTGTTATTCATGTCTGTCAGGTTTTTTGTTTGTTTTGTTTTTTTCTTATTGGGTTGTCTCCATGTTTACTGATTTTTAAGGACTTCTCTATATATTCTAGACACATTTCCTATATCAGCTTTTTTTGCCTCAGTTTTCAAAAGAAGATTTGTGTTATGGACTAGAGGCTACTGAGTGTGATATAAACTTCTAGTGAGATTCTAGAACAGGTCAGTAGGTGGATGATTTCTGGCAACTGAGCACGAAGTCGTGACCATTGGGAGGAATCTAGATTACCAAAAACAAGTCGTGCCAGACTCTCTAGCTTGTCTTGGCAAGGCTCCAGTTGCCAGCCACCACCATTTGAGTGACATGCATGAATTACGAGCCACACAGTGCTGCATGTGCATCATTTCATGTGGCCAGGGAGATTAACATGGTCACCACCCTCACTGTGCAGAGCAAAGGAGTGCCCTTGGCTGGCTCAGCAGTGACTGTGGAGGGTTCCCGGGGCTACAGAGCAGGGAGAGTTGAGGTGTTTGTGGTGGGATTTTTGTGGGACCATAACCTTGGCCTTGCCATAGAGGAAATGTTGAATTGCAGACATTAGATAGATCAGTTACTACTACTGTGTCCTATGAATCCCTCAGGAATTTTCTGGAAACTTTCCCTAGGGCTGGGTACTGACCCATTGAACAGCCTCATTGATTTCTCTAAAAGGGACAGAGGTGGCATGCAAATCATTTGTAAGTGGCTTGAAAGTGAATTTGGAAAATAACATCTGATAACCTAGATTTAACCTAAGTGAGAATTTCTGGAGCTACATCAAAAGAGTCCAATTCATTACCTCATCTCCCCTTCCCCATCACCAAAACCCCTGCTAGGGAGGAGGTGAGAGGGACAGGCAGCCCTAGGAGGCTCAGGAAAGGTTGGGGCATCCCCACCAGGGGGGAAGTAGGAGACAGAAGCTGACCAGGCCAGGTGCAGAGCCAGAGGAGCATCTGTGTTCAAGGCCAGCAGGAACTGGGGGGCTGGAGGGAAGAGGAACCCCTGGAAAGGGAGCTGAGCTGGTCACTGCACATGTAAGATGCTCCATGTATACCAGGACAGGCTTGTCCAGCAATCCTGATTCCTTCCACTACATGTCAGAAGGACAGTCAAGGGTGGTGTCGCAGAAGCACAAAGTCCCACAGGAGGCAAGGAGTCAGGCGGCTGGCGAGGATGAGGTTAACTGAAAGATGAGGCTAAGGGAAGGAGTTTCACACTTACTCTGAGCCAAAGTAAGTCACGGAAGTTTCCTAACTGTTCCTCACACAGGGAGGGGGAAGGAAGCGTTGGAAAAGTGTGTCAGAGCAGATTTTCCTTCTCGTTGCCTTCAAGTCACAAAAGTGATGAGTTTCGTTGTCATTTTGGGAAAACACAGTGAAGAAGGAAGAAAATGAAGTTTTTCCACGTGTGTCCACACCATGCCGTTGGTGCTTTGTGATCTGCTGTTGTCCAAAGGCTTGCTTGATCCCTGAACTCACACTGAAACCCAACAGCAAGGTGGCACTATTGAAGTAGCCTTTGGGAGCTTCGTGGGTCAAGAGGGTGGTACCCTCACTAGGGATAGGCACCCTTATAAAAGACATGAAGTGTTTCTCTTCTGCCACAGCAGAACCCAGGAGGAAGATGACTGTCCAAACCAGGAAGTAGCTCTCACCAGGTATGGATAGGTGGACCTTGAATTTCTTCGGTTCTCAAAACTGTGAGAAACCAATTTCAGTTGTTCAGCAGCCTCTCAGCCCGTGGTGCCTTATTAGAGTCGTGTGAGTGAGCCCAACACTGTCTCCTGTGGAGGCTCACCCACATTCTTCAGCCCTATAAGGTGTCATGGCTGTTCAGCATTCCACCACAAGCCTGTTTTACAATTTATATAGCAGACCCATGTTGTTCAACACACACGAATATAAATCCTGAGATTCAATCTGGACATTATTCTAGACAGACAAGCGCCAGCGCTTCAGCTCTGCCCCGAGGTACTCCGTCTGGAGCCATAAAGTCATCTGCACGCTGGAGCAGTCCCCAGGTGCTGGGAGCAGGTGTGCCAGGTGACAGGTCTCCAACAGCTTGCTCAGCTGTCAGAGGGAGTGGTCCCCTGCAGCTATCCACAGCGAGGCTGTGTGCTGGGCCATTCAGCCCCTCTGTTGCACCCGAATTTCCAGGCAGTTGTCCTCACGCTTAGACGGTACCCCGGGGTACCACTGTCCCAGTCCGCCAGTCCTCAGAAGAATGCCATGCCTTTGGTGTCTTCTCTGCTAGTCCCTTTCATGTTTGTGTTAATAGGAACAAAGTCACCCCCAGGACAGTGCTTGCCTAAGCACAACCTCTCCAATGGCCATTTCCAAATTCTATTTTTTTCTTGCTTTATTATTTCATTTTCTTACTTTTGGGTGCCAGGGATGGGACCCAGGCCCTTCTACACACTAAACACTTGGCTTTACTGCTTGGCTACCTCGGCCTTTTTTCCCTTAACACCCACAGCTTATTGAAGCTGTGTGGTCTAGGTCTGGCCTGCCAGTCCTAACCTTTCTCCTTTACCGACAGCTTGTCATTTCCCTCTATTAAAAACAAACAAGCCTGGATCCTGCTGCTCAGGCTGACACATTTCTCCTTAATGTTTTCACACCCACGTGAAGAGGTCAGTCCACCCCAGAGCTTCTCTGTTCCTGGGTTAGTTTCTTAGGGGCTGCTCAAAAAAATCCCTTCAAATTGGGTGTCTTAAAAATCTGTTCTTTCACAGTTGTATAGGCTGGAAGGCCAAAATCAAGACATGTGCCATCCTGCTGGCGACTTGGGGAGAATCTTGCCTTGTCTCATCCACTCGGCCTGAGCTGTGGCTGAGGAATGCCTGTCTCTTCAGGAGCCTTCTCTTATGGGCCTTGCCTTTTTATCCTAAGGACTTTAATATACAATATGACGCTATAAGATTAGCATGTAGGAAGTTGAACTAGAAGGATGATGATTTCAAGGCCAAGGATACATAGTGGTACTGTGTCTCCAAAGACTGGGTATGTGTTGAGGGGGTTGGGGGTAGCTTTAGAACTGTTTTCATTTAGAAGCTATTGGCTAGCTCTCTATCACTGGGATAAGATACCTGAGATAATCAATCACCTTAAAGGGGACGGGGCTTCAGTCTGTGTCTCTTGGCCTACTGCTTTGGGCCTGCGCTGAGGCAGCCCCTCATGGATGGAGTGTGTGGAGGAGGCCTGTTCTTGTCATAGCAGCTGGGATGTAAAAAGAGAGAGAGAAAGGCACCGGGTACCAACATCCCCTTCAAGGGCACAACTCCAGTGACCAAACTCCCCTCCACCATACCCTGCCAAAGATTTGACCACCTTCTGATAGTGTTCTTCACAGGCTGAAGAATAAGCCTTTAGTACACAGGCCTCTGAGCAACACTCAGGATCCAAACTGTAGCAAAGGCCCACCTGGACAGTCCAGGCTGATGGCATTTCCAGATCTTTCACTTAATTCTATCTGCAAACACTCCTTCTTCAAGGAAAGGTTGGAGTCACAGTTCCGGGGTCTAGACACGCGCTGAAGGTGGCGCCGGTCAGCCCACTTTGTGCTCTATCCCACACCCCTCCTCAGCCACTCCAGTCTCACGCCATCATTGTCCTGTCATAGTTATTATCTCCCTGTCTTAGTTAGGGTCTCTATGACTGTGAAGAGACACCATGACCAGGCAACTCTTAGAAAGGAAAACATTTAATTGAGGTGGCGGCGGCCTACAGTTTCAGAGGTGCAGTCCATTATCATCATGTCAGGGAGCTTGGAGGCAAGCAGGCAGCCATGGTGCTGGCTACATCTTGATCAGAAGGCAACAGGAAGTGGACTGTCTCACTGGGCATGGCTTGAGCATATATGAGGCCTCAAAGTCCGCCCCCACAGTGACATACTTCCTCCAGCAAGACCACACCTACTCCCATAAGGCCACACCTCCTAATGGTGCCACTCCCTTTGGGGGCCACTTTCTTTCAAACCACCGCCTCCCCCATCTCTAAAATTTCAGTCTCAAGCATCCTTCCGTCACTACCTCCCTCCCTCCCTGTTCTCCTGTACTCTAGGTGAAATGAATGATAAGCGGTGCTGTGGCGGCGCTGGTTACCACGTGGAAAGGTCACGGTCAAGAGAGAACCCAGTATTAGTTTTAGAGCTTTATTAGGAGGAGGGGGTGGAGACAAGAGAGAGGGAAGATGGTGAGGGAAGAGAGAGCAGACACAGAGAGAGGGTGGGGTCTGAGTCACGACTCTTTAAGGCGCAGATGGGCTTACAGAGCCACGCCATACATGCGCAGATTGTGCAACCACGCTGCGCATACATGGTCACCAACGCACACTGATGACGTAAGACGAAAGACCCTTTGCTTAACTCCTGAACTGCGCATGTATGGTCATGCAGCTGGAGTGAGGGCGGAATCCTAACACTAGGACCCTATCCCAAGAGCTCCGATGGGTCGACGTCACTGCCTTTGGCGAATCCATCTCCCCCTCCCTCCTCAGTGTACTCTTTACCCATTCTGACTACCAGATCGACTTCTGTGGCTATTGCCTGGTGGACTCCCTCACTCCCTTGCTTCCCGAAGTCCTAATCACTGAAGGTCAACCAAGCACACACACATAGTGAGACCCTGTCAAAAACCAAAGCCAACAACAACAGCAACACCGTTGTGCTGGGGGGACGAGGGAAATGGCTCTCTGGGTAAATTGCTTGCCTTGCAAGCATGAAGACCAGTGTTCAGCCTTCATAGCATACCTTTTTTTTTTTTAAGGGCAGCCAGTGGTGTATGACTGTGATCGCAGAACTGGGGGTATAGACAGGCCAATCCCTACAACTTGCTGGCCGACCAGATGAGCCTAATCAGAGTTCCAGGCTAGTGAGAAGCCCTTCTCCAAAAACAAGGTGGATGAAGCCCAAGGTTGACCTCTGGCCTGTACATGTATGCACACTCATGTACCCCCCATATACACCAACATGCACACAACCATTCACACTGAAAACTTTTTTAAATACAAAGGGCACATTTCTAATTTTATCATAATTTAAGACCCTGAATTAAAAGCGTTTTAACAGTTTCTGGTCACTGACGAAATGCCCGAGATAAGGAACTGCATGCAGCAGGGGCAAAGTGATTTGGACCTACAGCCTCAGAGTTTTTAGTACCTGGTCTCTTGTCCCATTGCTTATTGGGCCTGTGGTGGAGCAGTGCTCTCGGGGAAAGTTCCTCCAGCTGCCCCTGAGGTAACTGACCACGACAGGTCACGTGGTTGGGTGAGTGACTTCACTTCAAGTTCATGACAAGTCTCCAATGGATGTGACCTAAGTGCTCAGGTATTTCCATTATGGGTCTCTTTTCCTGTCAAAGGGTTCATACTTTTCCCTTCCATCCCCCCACAAAGATGACGGGTGTCCTGCTTCACACACAGTTGAGAAAATATATGCCATCAGGGTGCAGCTCATTCCCTTCCCACCTGCACACCCACTGACACATTCACACCTCCACCTGTCTACTCACGCTACAAGCATTCTGCTCCTTGAAAATCCACCCCTCAAAATGACAGCCCATGAGTGGCAACCACGACAGGGCCATCGATGCCCTGGATTCATGCCCACGACAACGATGATGACACCGACGCCAACGATGCCTGCTACAGGGTAAGCACGAAATGTTTGCCAAATTAAGAATATTCTTCTTCCATGTACGTATTTTCATTCTGCCATCAATATCTTCTCTACAGGGTTATTGTTACTAACATATCAATACATGGAATATAAACAAAGTCTGCCTATGTTTGCCCCAGCCCCAGCCCCATCCTCCTCCTCCTCCCAAGCTCTATCCTGCTTCAGAGCAAAGTTCTCCAGCCCAGTGTAGAGCATGCTGCCATTGCCTCTCTCCTGCACAAACTTCCCATGCTTTTTTGTCTGCTCTTTGGTTCTGTGTCTGGCTTCTGGCTTCACTGTTCCTCTAAAGTTCCTTTGTCGTGGTTATCCACGACCTCCACGTTGTCAAACCTGATTTCATTCAAGGTCGCCACCTCCAAGGTGAAACACAGCTGTCTACTCCTTTCCCCCAAGCTTTCTTCTCCTGTCCCAGCAAGCACTTGTAAGCAGCCCTCATCACTGGGTCACCCTCCCCGGGATCTCCACACCAACCCACATTCTCCCCTAGTCATTTGTTCTTGGAGTTTACATCCCTGGCTTTAAAGGCCATCCACTTGCTGAACACGTGTTAATTCGCTCCTTCAGTTGACTATTTCTGACCTCCCGACTTCCAAACCATCCAAATACAGGTTTGGTACCTTCACTGGATGTTTCAGAAGCAACTCAAACTTAACATTTCCTTAGTGTTACCATTGATCCCACCCCTCAAACCAAAACACTCCCTCTCTCAGGCTTCAGGATGGTGCACTTATCTCCATTTCAATATGTCTCAGGGCCACCAAGTAGCTTCATCCTGCGGGAGTGTTGTGTTAATCCCAACAGCCAGAATAAGACCGTTACCACAATTTGAGCAGAATTTGAAGCAAGCTTGATTTTTATGGGGGTGCATCCAAGAGCTGGCCATCGACTGCCTCCTAGTTGGGTTAAAGAGAGCAGCCGTGAATCCACCTCTTGGGCCCCTTTTAAGGAGTAAAATCAGGAGTAGTTTTACAGAAGGGAGACAATGGGGCAATAGGAAATGGAAAAAAAAACTTAAAAAACATCATGTGATCACCTGCCATGTGATTAGGAGGGGCCAGGGAGAGTCAGGGAGGTCAGGGTCAGGATCTTCTCAAAAAAACAAATCAAGGTCATGGGTTGGGGAAGGTCAGGTTCTGGGAAACAGCTACTCAGTTCTCACAGTAAATAGAAGCTTATTTTTAACAATACAGCATGATGGCTCCTGCCTTCAAAACGGAGTCAGGCAGGTTCCTCCGTTGCTGAAGATGAACACCGCAAACGGAAAGTGCTGACTCAGAGGTTTGTGGGCTTCTGAGAGTGCCCTTCGGTATCTATGGAGGCCGATACCCAAGGCCACAGGTGCTCAGTCCATGTATAACAGTATATATTTGCACACCCAAAGCCACAGGTGCTCAGTCCGTGTATAACAGTATATATTTTCACAAAACCTATGCAATACCCTCATGTACTTTAATCGTCTTTGAGGCACTTATAATGATCAACATAATGATAAGCAAATAATGACCATGCTGTGCTGTTTAGGGAATAATGATAGGAAAGTGTGTGTACATGTTTTGCACAGATGGGATTTTAGTTTTCAAAGGCTTTTAACCCACAGTTGGTAGAAGCTAGAGATGCTGAAGCCAGGGTATGAAGGGCCATAGTCTATCAGGGTCTCCACACCAATCCAAAGGAGTCTTTGAAGTTCCTGACTTTATCAGCTCCAAAGCTACGTGAGGTTCCTTCTAAGTCCATGCTTTCCCTCACACCAGCCTTTTCCCACCTGGGGTCCTCACACAAGGCAGTGGCACCTGGGAGATTCAGGCACAAACACTTAATGAAATAGATTCCAGGAAGTCAGAGGACCCTGGAGACAGAACTACTGAAGCCAAAGGGCTCCCTCAGGCCAGAACTCAGCCCAAGCCCTGCCCAGCACCACTGAGGATTCTACCCATGCCAGACTCTCAGCAGGGCCACTGTCTGCCTGTCAGCCTCCTTGTCCCTGGCCCTGTCACTGAGTCAAGCTTAAACTCTTGGTCATCTTTCTGCTTCTGTAACAAAAGTATCTGAGACGTCAACTGGAGGGGAAGAAAGATTTGTGTTTATTTTCAAATCCGAACAGTGCTTTTAGTTACACAGAGTGATTGGTTCATTACGGAATCCTCATACATAGGTATCACCATGCTTGTCCTTATTCACCCTCCCCCTCCCCACCCTGCCTCCTCCCGGCTTGCTGGACCCCTTCCTGTAGATGTAACCAACCGTCTTATTAAATAAGAAACACAGAACCAATGCAAAGAAGAAAGCCAAGAGGTCAGAGCTAAGAGCTAAAACCTTACCCTTCCTCCTGCGGCGGTCCTACCTCTCCGAAGGAGGAGCTACTTCCTGTGTTAAAGTCTTTATATAGAGTTTCTGTTCTGCCTTCTCATTGGTTGTAAACCCAACCACAGGACTGCCTCATCACAGCCTGTCTATACAGACCTCCAGGTGTTCTATGGTTGGTATTGAGATTAAAGGCATGTGTATCCAATGCTGGCTGTATCCCTGAACACACAGAGACTTACCTAGCTCTGTCTACCAAGTGCTGTGATCACAAGCGTACACCACCACTGCCCTGCTTTCCTATGGCTTGCTAATAGCTCTGACCCCCAGGCAACTTTATTTATTAACATACAATTAACATTTTAGTACAAAAGAAAATATCACCATCTTCCCTCCCTCAAATAGTCTCTTCTTTGCTCTCACACCACATATATTCAAGTATACTTTATGTGCTTATGTGTGTATGCACACATGAGAACAATGCAGAGTCCAGAGGGTGGCATCAGACCCCCTGCAGCTGGAGTTGTAGGAGGTTATGAGCCCTCCACATGGTACTGCAATTGAATCAAGATTCTGTATAAAAGAGAAAATGTGACATTTTTCTTTGAATGTGGCTTATTTTACTTAACATAGTATAGCTGTTAAGGCAGGAGAGAAGATCTTTTAATATCTTTCATTTATTTTTATTTTCTATGTGTTCTGGCTATTTTTTTTTGTTTTGTTTTTCGAGACAGGGTTTCTCTGTGTAGCTTTGCGCCTCTCCTGGAACTCACTTGGTAGCCCAGGCTGGCCTCGAACTCACAGAGATCCACCTGGCTCTGCCTCTCGAGTGCTGGGATTAAAGGCGTGCACCACCACTGCCCGGCTGTTCTGGCTATTTTTATGTCAACTACAGTCATCTGAGGGTAGGGAACCTCAGTTGAGAAATTGTCTCCATAAGCTCAGGCCACAGGCAAGCCTACAGAGCAATTTCTTAATTAGTGATGGAGGAGGTCCCAGCTCATTGTGGGTGGTGCCATCCCTGGGCTGGTGGTCCTGGGTTCTGTAAGAAAGCAGGCTGAGCAAGCTGTGATGAGCAAGCCAGGAAGCAGCCCCCCTCCATGGCCTCTGCATCAGCTCCTGCTTCCAGGATCCTGGCCTGCTTGAGTTCCTGCCCCGACTTCCCTAAATGATGAACCTGTAGGTTTAAGCCAAATAAACCCTTTCCTTCCCAAGTCACTTTTAGTCCTGGTGTTTTGTCACAGCAATAGAAAACCTAACCAAGACAACATGTATGAGTGTTTTGCCTGCGTGTGTGTCTGTGTACCACACGCACGTAGTGCCCAAGAAGCCCGAGGAGGGCATCAAATCCCGTGGGACTGGAATTACAGTTGTCATTTCTGTTGTCAACCGACGCGTGGGTGCTGAGAGTGGAACCCAGGTCCTCTGGAAGAGCAGCCAGCGCTCTTGACCCCTGAGCTATTTCTCTAACTCCTGCTGAATAAACTTTGACTGTGTATGTACCTGACATGTTCATTATTCCTGCATCTGTGGATGGACATCTAGGCTGCTGCCACGTCTTGGCTACTGTGACTAGTGCAACAGTAAGTATGGATGTTCAAACATTTCCGTGGAATGTTGAGTCAGAATCACTCGGGTATAGTTGGATCTTGTGGCAGTTGTATTGTCAGCCTTTTGAGGAACCTCAGTACTGATTTCAAAGTGACTGTACCTGGTTACAGTCCAGTTTATAAAGGTCCTCTTTCTCTACATCATTGCCAGAATTTATTGTCGTTTCTCTTCTTGCTGATTGCCTCTCTGGCTGGGGTGAGGTGGCATTTCAAACAGTTTTAATTTGTATGTCCCTGATGACTGGGGCTGCTGAACAGTTTTCAAATATTTATTTGTCCTTTGTATTTCCTTTTAAAAACATGTGGGTGTGCATGTGCATGTCTGTGTGTTATATGTGCATGTGTACACATATGTGCGCAGCTCAATACACATGTGAAGGCATGCTTGGGCAGAGGCCGGAAGAGTGTGCCTTTTGTCACTGGCCACTTTATTTGCTTATGACAATTTCTCTCTGAACTGACAACTTTCCGAGTTTTAGCCTAGACTGGGGCCAGCAAGTCCCAGTAATCCCCCTGCCTCTGCCTCATTGCTCCTACTCTGTGCAGAGGCTGCAAGTTCATACACAGACACACAGAGCATTTTACATGGGCACTAGGGATGCACACTCAGCCTCATGTGTGAGCAGCTGGCTCTCTCACTCACTGGCCTGTGTCCCCAGCCTGCCGTTGTCTTTCTCCCCTTGGGACCTGTCTGTGCCGTTCATCAGTCCGTTCACTGACTGGATGACTTAGGGTTTGTTTGTTTGTTGTTGTTTGTGGGAGCTCTTTGTAGATTCCAGGTGCTAACCCCTTTCTGATGTACAACTGGCAAAGATTTTCCCGGTTCTGTAGACTGTCTCTTCACCACTGATGATTTCCTTTGCTGTGCAGCTTTTTAATTTCACGTAACTCCATTTGCCAATTATTTCTTGTGCTGTTAAGAGGGCTTTTCCGAAAGTCCTTGCCTACAGCTGCATGTGAAAGTGTTTTCCTCATTTTCTGAAGCAGGTCAGAGGTCAGGTCTTACATCCGGGTCTTTTGATCCATCTTGCACTGACTTTCACACAGGAGAGAAGAGCCGCATCTCGCTTCATTCTGCTCATGTGTAAGCCAATGAGAAGGTTCACTTTGCTGGCTCCAAGGTTTCAGTCCATGTTCCCTCGGCCCCATTGCCTTTGGTCCTGTGTTGAACAGGTGCACTATGGTGGAAGTGTGGCTGAGGAAGCCACTCACCTCTGGCCACTGGGAACCAAAAGAAAAAGAGGAAGGAACCATGTCCCCATATCCCCCTCAAGCACATGTCCCTGTGACGAAACTGTCTCCCACTAAGCTCTACCTCCTCCCAAAGTTCCACATCCTTCCAACGTGCCAGAGGCTGAGGACCAAGCCATCAGCACACGGATTTGGGGAACATTCTAGATCCACACTAGCCAATCCTGGAGTGGTACATGTGCTCTGGCTTTCCAGGAGCTAGAAAAGAGAACAGGTCCATCTCACTCCCCTCCCCCCAGACTCATAATATGTCACCTCTGGGAACCTCAAAGGTAACAAGCATCTCCATGACCAAACTGAGAGGGTTCGTTCCTAGGTCACATTGCCTTTTGACAGTGTGGCTATGTCAGCCACACTACAGATTATTTTCCTACAACTGTGCACAGAGTCTCAGTCACTTCCCTCACTGCTGGGACAAACTTCCTGACAAGAAACAGGTTAGGGAACAAAGAGTTTATTCTAGCTTAAGATTTGAGGGGATGCAGTGCATCATGACAGGGAGGGTATGGCTACAAGAACAAGAAGCCAGATGATCACAATGCATCCACAGTCAGGAAGCAGAGAGGCTAGGTTATGGCCTCAAGGCCCCACCCTCTGTGGTCCAACCCTCCTGAAGGTGGCCTAACCTTCCCAAACAGTGCTACCAGCAGGGGACCAAGTGTTCAAATACATGATCCTATGGAGGAGATTTCATAAGCAAATCACCACAGATATGGCACGTGAACAGACATGGAACACAGCTTGTACGTGGAGAAGAAACATGTAGACTAAGGTTTAATTGTGTTGATTCAGAGCCTGGCTGTGAGTCTGTCCTACCTACCATCTTTTTGTCCTGCTCAGCAAGCTCTGCATTCTGTGTGTCAATGACATTGTGACATTCATGTTGGAGCTTTCTTTTAATGTTCTGATAATGAACTCAAGGTCAACATTTTGTCCCTTTTTAATCAGAGGCTGTGAGTACATGGCAAACGTCAGTCAGTGATAGGACATCACTATGCCATTGTGAAAAGCAACCAGGAAGTTTCTCCGCTGGATTCTGCCCACCCTGGGTGAGGGAAGGGCCTGGCTCCTTTTTTTCCCCAAGCATTGCATTACCACCGCCACCCCTGGCCTCGACAGTGGAAACTCCTGCTACCATGTCTACCTGCACAGGTAGTCTGCTTTCAACTTGGCAATTAGTCCAGTATTTCTTTCCACAGGCAGGTGGTGAACCCTGCCCTAGTTTCTGTGGGCTCGTGTTCACCAGCTGTAAAGCTGGAACTTCTCTACTCGGCTCTTCAGAGGTATTTAGCAAAGGTGGTGAGATGATGTGGCCGCTGTTCTGGTGTCCTCGGCAGCCACTTGCATGGGCAGCTTCACACAGGCATGTCAGAACAGCTCTACCACGAGTTCCCCTTCCTCTCTCCACCTCCACCTACTGAATCAGCATCTCTGGCAGCAGACGCCAGGAAAGAGCATTTCCATGAAGTTCCAGATGACACCGAGCTGCAGAGCCAGCCCACAGGAGCCAGGGAGTAAGGGCGGTCATGAGATTGGAAGGTGCAGGTCTTGGTCCACACACTGCAGGGCAAGTGGCAAGGAGGTGGATGCAGTGGGCAGAGAGAGGTGGGTGGGGTTCCCATCTGTTCCACAAGTGAATGATGACTGTTATGTACAAAATCCATGCCAGAAAACAGTTACGAAATTCTCAACCAAAACTGTTAGCTAAATAAATGTTAAACAGAGGGAGGGAAAAGGCATATATGTGTACCTGTGCGTATATGTGTGTGCCTGTGTATGGGTATGTGCATGTGAGTGTGGTGCCCACAAAGGCCAGAAGAGGGCATTAGATCCCCTGAAGCTGGAGTCGTAAATAGTTGTAAGCCACTTGATGTGGATGCTTGGAAATGAACTCAGGTCCTCTGTAAGAGCAGCATTTGTAATAATTTTAATTTGTTGGTTACTAATGAACTAGAACACATTTTCATTAAAAATATAGACATGTTTATGTGTATATATATTTTAATTTATTTTTGTGTATGTGTAAGAGAAAGGGGTCTTACTAGGTAGCCTAAATTGGTGACTTCATGTGTGTACCACCATACCTGGCTCATGTTTTCATTTTTAAAAAGTCATACATCTTTCCACTTCTGGGAACTGTTAACTCCATTTTCTTTGCTCTTGATGAGGAATCCATTCCTGCTACAGAGTTTTTTGTTTGATAGACTTTTCTCAAAATTCTTGGTGGCACCCTCCATAATCCCATAACACTTATATTCTGCATGCCTGAAAAACCAGTACCATGTGGATAATGCCAAGTTCTGCTACCATCTCAAGAAATAGTGTGGTGGTTTGAAAGAAAATGGCCCCCAAAGGGAATGGCACTATTGGGAGGTGTGGCCTTGTTGGAGTCAGTGTGGTCTTGTTGGAGGAAGTGTGTCACTGTGGAGGCGGGCTTTGAGTTCTCCTATATATTTAAGCCATGTCCAATGAGACAGACACTTCCTGTTACCCACATATCAAGATATAGGACTCTCAGCTCCAGCATCATGTCTGCCTACCCGCCACCATGTCTCACCATGATAATAATGAACTGAACCTCTCAAAATGTAAGCGAGCCACCCCAATTAAATGTTTTCCTTTATAAGAGTTGCCGTGGTCACGGTGTCTCTTCACAGCAATAGAAACCCTAAGTAAGACCAATAGTCAGGCCTCTTGGGCTACAGCTGTAGCAGGCTCTGAGTGCCCTGGGGAAAGGCAAAGCCAAACAAACAAGACACATCTGGGCAGCCCATTTCCGGCACTCCTCACCAGCACTCCTGTCCTGGAGCCTTGGATAGGTGAGATCTCAGTTCCTGAATGCCCTCACGGCACTGTCCCGGTGCACACTGCCTCTGTTTTCTTAATGCCACTCATCTCTCTAGCAACTCCTACCACTTTGTCTGCATCTATTTACTCCACCTTCCCTGACCAAAACGCTCCACTCCTGCTCTGCTCTGCTCATTCACTTCCAATTCCCACTGTAAACACAGCTAAAAGTAGCCAGCGGTAACCATGCTACAACCTGAAGGCTGAGTTGCCTTCAAAGTTCCTCCACCAAATCCATTGCGTTTGAACCGTAAGCCTCCATCAAAGTTTCAGGACACATGCAGAATATACACAAACCCTTTGCCAGAATGCAGCATGGCCTCGATTTCCAGTTTTAATTAGAGTCTTTGTTCCTATCTGAGATCTCATTAGCACAGTCCTTACTGTCTACATGTCTCCTGGCATTATGGTATTCTGAACTCTCATCAGAATGGCCCCTTAAGACATTAATGACATTCTAGGGCATCTGCACACTCTTCCACATTCCTCCCACAAATCAGTTCCAAAGCTGAAGAACCGGATAGTCAGGTTTTGTCACAACTCCACCTCTCTTATCAGTTTTGTGTGCTAGGCACCTTAATATTGTAATGATCACAGTCCTGGGGAAAAAAGGTTTATCTGGGATGTTTTAGTTAGGGTTCTGTTGCTGTGAAGAGACACCATGACCATGGCAACTCTTATAGAGGAAAAACATTTAACTGGGGCTGGCTTACAGTTCAAAGGTTTAGTCCATTATCATCACAACAGGAAGCATGGCGGCATGCAGGCAGACATGGTGCTGGAGAGGAGCTGAGAGTTCTACATCTGGATTCACAGGCAGATGGAAGAGAGAGTGACACTGGGCCTGGCTTGAGCATCTGAAATCTCAAAACCCACCCCCAGTGACACACTTCCTCCAACTAGGTCGCACCTACTCCATCAAGGCCACACCTTCTAGTTGTGCCATTCCCTATGAGTCTGTGGGAGCCATTTCCATTCAAACCACGACATGGGCTTCTGATTTCAGAGGGTTTCAGTCCATCATAGGAAAGGCATGGCAGAGGGGCTCAGTCCACAGTAGTGGGAGTATGTAACAGAGGCGTTGCACAACATAGTCATGAGGAAGCACAGAGCATGGGGACTGAGCTGGATAGTTTTATGTCAGCTAACATAAGACAGAGTCATTTTGGAAGCAAGAACCTCAGCTGGGAAAATGCCCCCTCCAGATTGACCTGTGGGCAAGCCTGTGGTACATTTTCTTGATTGTTGATTGATATGAGAAAATCCAGCTCACTGTGGACAACACTACCCCTAGGCTGGTGGTCCTGGGTTCTATAAGAAAGCAGGGTGAGCGAGCCAGTAAGCAGCACTCCTCCATGGCCTCTGCATTAGCTCCTGCCTCTAGGCTCTTGCCTTAGTTCCTGCTCTGACTTTCCTGGATGAGAGGCCACAGCTGTAAGAGGTAATAAGTCCCTTCCTCCCCAAGTCATTTTTGGTCATGGTATTTTATGACAGCCATAGAAGGCTAAGACAGGGCAGAACCAGGGGCAGGTATAATCCTAAAAGTCCCGCCCTTAGTGACCACTGCTGCCAGGTAGGCCCAGTTCCACCGCCTCCCAAAACAACATCGCAAGTCGGGAAGCAAGCATTCAAATCATGAGTGCTGGGAGACATTTCAGAGCCAAACCATAACATAGGTTATTCAACCAAAGCTGTCTGCCACCTAGTTTCTTCCCTTTAGCGTGCCTGCTGAACTTACCACATAACCTGTGCTCTCCAGAGCCACACACAGGAATGAACACAGCACCCTGGAGATAGGGATTTCTAACGCAGATCCTTCTGGTATGTGTCCTCACGCCATGGAATGGAAAAAAAACAGCACCAAGAAACACTGACCTCCAGTACCCTTTGGCCGCATCAGAAAAAGGAGGGCCCAGGAGTGTCTTGATAGATAAGCTTATAGGCATAGAAAATAATTGGTGAGTTTTGACCTTGACAGTATATTTTTTTTCAACCACTCTGGAGACATTTCTAGTCTGTGATCTAAGTTCTACAGTAGGTTAATTTTATGATAATTACAGAAGAATCCATTTTCCATTTCCCCTAGCTTTCTGAGTTCACCTAGGAATTATTGACCAGAGAAAGTGAGAAGAGAGAGGGTTTTCATTGTGTTTAGTTTTTTTTTTTTTTTTTTTAAGTGTTGCCTGATATGGGCCGCTCTTACAGGTCGTAATCTCCTAGAATAGGAGAATTTCCCAAATTTGAAGTAGCCTAGATCATCAAAATGCTAAAAGCATTAACTCTACCGATTTAAAGGTGAGGTCATGGAAAGGCATGGTGGTTTTGACCCAGAAGTCTCCTTTATAGCAAAATATCAAGTGGAAGCTGGCATCGCTCCATGAAGATATGAGTGAAACCTGGAGCCCGTAGGCTGTGAATTCCTTGAGTGCTTGGAACACACCTCAGCACATAGTCAGTACCCAATAAATGCTTCTAGAATGAAGGAATGGGAATGGACAAGCCCAGAGCACCAGCCAGGAGCCTTCCACCCAAGATCCTCCGCATGAACCCCCGTTCTTGAGGAAGTGACTCAGAGCTGCTATCTGATGGTGGGTGAGAAAGTATGTGTCTCTATCAGCAGGGTGCAGAGCCGAGGGGAGCTCTCCACCGGGGAACCGTGTGTGCTTTCACGAGGGCGGAGCTGACTGTACAGACACGCTGGTCATCTGCCATCTTTGATGCTGGGCTGTCTTGGCACCAAGGCCTTCCAGGTAGCTTGAATTTCTCTTCCAATGGTGTGGAGACGGCAGAGAAGATTCCAAACGAGGAACTTCATCACTGAACCAAGTAATTTTTGAGTGCCTACCGTGTGCAGCGAGTACATTGAAAATGAGGTGCTGGCTTGCAGGGATGGGAGACCGAGTGAGAGAGTTAACCCTCAGTGGGAACTGTTCTGGGACAGGCAGTGTGTTGCCGGGGGTCCACAAAGCAGCGGCACATAACTCAGAGCGGGAGGTCAGGGAGAACTTTCTAGAAGAGGCAAGAAGTGAATCAGAAATGAGGGGGTTCAGATTGACTGAGTTTTAAAGCTGAACACCTCCCCCGCCCGCCCTCCACATGGCTCCACAGTCTCTGATGGGTGTTGGAGTCACAGGGTGTGGCGTTAGTTTTATGTGTCACCTTGGCTAAGCTGTGGTAGACATGGTGCCCTGTTGCTTGGTCAAATGCCAGACGAGCTATTGCCCAGAAGGCGATTTTTAGATATGATTCACTTCTCTCTTTTCTCTCATTGCTGGGGACTGAATCCAGGGCTACTTCATTCACCCCAAGCCTGGGCTCCATCACTGACCTGCAGTCTCACCCCCTAATTAACATTAAGCCAGGAGGCTGTGAGTAAAGCAGATTGCTCCATAAAACGGTGGGCCTCGTTCAGAATGATGAAGGCCTTAGGAGAAAAGACTGAAGTACCCCCAAGGCCGGGGTGGGAATCCCCTCCCATGACAGTGGGGAATCTTTCTGAGTGTCCAGCCATCCCTACACATTTCAGACTTGCTAGCCCTACCCTACGGTGTCATGAGCCACCCCTCCCCCACTCACACACACTCCACACATCCTATTGGCTATTACTCTTTAGGGTCCTGATACAAAGGGCTTTTTATTTAACCAGTAGGGTTAGTGGGCCTGAGTCCTAGCTCTGTGCCTTCAAAAAGGGACCTGGACCTGGACATGGTGGCACACGTCTTTAATTTCAGCACTCTGGAGGCAGACATCTGATTAACACAGCAAGTTCCAGGCCAGCCAGAGCTACATAATGAGACCTTGTCTCCAAATAAAATAAAAATTCGAAAGGATATGGACTGCAGAACCACTGTAGAGGAAATTAACCCTTTCTCTCTTCTCCTCTGCTGTGCTGGGGCAGGAATTGCACATGCTAGGTTAGCACTCTATCACCGAGTTCCACGCTGCCCTGCCCATGTCTCATTCCCAGCCTTCTTTTTCTGAGCTTTGTCCTGTTAGTTCATGAACTCTGGGCATCATCAGGGCTCAGGATATCCTGGCAGGTTTTGGAGTATCTGCTCCTCAGGTAACCTTCTTCCACCCCAATGACCAATATCCTTACTCCCAACTCCCCTGAACCTCCAAGCTATCATGTGGTTACTCCTGTCAGCCCCACCTCTTGGGTTGTCAAAGTCAGTAACTCCTGCTTGAATACACTGACTACCCTTGGTGGCTCCATGGTCACTTGCTAGATAGACCCCAGAGCACATGTAATGTTTTTTACAAAGTGATTTTTTTTTTATCCTGTATGCATTGGTGTTTGGTTTGTCTGTACGTCTGTGTGAGGATGTTGGATCCCCTGGAACTGGAGTTATAGACAGATGTGAGCTGCCATGTGGGTGCTGGGAATTGAACCTGGGTCCCCCAGAAGAGCAGACAGTATTCTTAACCACTGAGCCATCTCTCCAGCCCCTGCATATGCAGTATTTTTAGTAGTATGAACTTGCATTTTGTGTCTCCAAAAACTTTGGACTAAATGTTAGCACCCCTCTAGTTATCAAGAGTTTTGGGCTGATCACCAACATGTTTCTTCTACTCCTCCTTCTCCTTCTTCTTCCTCTTCTTTCCCTTCCTCCTCCTCTTCCTCTTCCTGTTCTTCTTCTTCCTTAATGGGTATGAGTGTTTTGCCCACATTTATGTATGTGCATTACGTGTGTGGCTGAGGAGACGGGAACAGGGCATCAGTTCCCCTGGAACCAGAGCTACAGGTGGCTGAGACCCATCATGTGGGTGCTGGAGACTGAACCTGGGTCCTCTGCAAGAGCAACAAGTGCTCTTAGCTGCTGAGCCCTCTCTCCGG
>CABHPR010086862.1:0-34786 GCA_902168415.1 Peromyscus melanophrys
TGTGTGTGTGTGTGTGTGTGTGTGTGTGTGTGTGTGTGTGTGTGTGATGTGTGAGTACACACATGCCACAGCTACAAATGGAATCAGAGGATAACAGCTTTCACCCTGGGTCTGCGGGATCGAACCCAGGCTATCAGGCTTGCCTGGTAAGTACTTTTACCCTCCAGGCCACCATCTCACCTGCCAGAGTATGAGTAGCTTTTTAAAAACCAAAGAAGTATGACATTCTTCTGTTCCAATTGCTAAAGAGCTGCAGTTTATATTTGACTATCACCATGAGTATAGTTATGAGGCTATTCCTAGAAATACGCCCCATCAATCTGTGGAATTTTAGAAAAATCTTACAGAATCATGCCACTGTGATAAGAGCAGCCCTGCAGGGTGGGCTGGGGTGGAGCTGTGAGCTAGTCAGAGATCTGAGCCTTCCGTCTTCGTGTGTTTGAGGCACAGAGTTCGGTGGGAAATAGTTCTGCTGCAAAAAATGTTCCCTGCTCTAGCAAAATGTGTAAACTGAATGGGAAGGTAGGAGAAATGCACGTGGGAAACGGAACCTAAAACAACAGAGTCTGCGAAAGGCGAGTTCCCAGCAGTCAGTGCTTTAAGAGGCAGATTTCAGTTGGCTTGGGTTGTCTGGAAGCCTCCGGGCTGGGCTCTGCCGTGTGAATCAGAGTTGGGTTGGCACAGACAAGTGAGGTGGCATTTTGGAAGGAAAAAGTCCACAGGCAGAGATGGGGAGACAGGCAAGCACAGCCTGTGTTTAGAGCATCGAGAACGATCGTCCCAGTGTGCTGAGAGTGGACATTTTGTGCAGAACCACAAAGACAGGATGGCTTCAAAAACAGAGCATGCCATTTTGTGCAGGCTTTATCTTGAAGAGAGTGGACAGCGGCTAAAGGCTTTGGAGATGCAGATGGTGGGATAAAAGCCGTGATGTAGAAAGAATAAGCAGCTTTGCTTGTAGGGCTTGGCAGAGATGAGATGGGCAGATGAGAGACATCCAGAGATCAGGGGCCAAAGAAGAGGTCTGACATTTAGAAGAGAGACACTCCTTCTGATAGGAATTAAATCATTGTCTGGGCTGAATATAGTGGTACAAACCTGTATCCCAGCACTTGTGAGTTAGTGCCAGGGATCAGGAGTTCCCAGGCTAGCCTTGGTTACATTCCGGGCCAAGAAGTGACTCTCCCTGAAGGAAAAAAAAAAAAAAAAAGAAGGGAGCTGGAGAGATGGCTCTGTGGTTAAGAGCACAGGTTGTTCTTCCAAAGGACCTGAGTTCAAATCCCAGCATCCACATAGTGGCTCACAACTGTCTAAAACTCCAGTCCCAGGAAATCAGACAACCTCTTCCGACCTCCAAGGTCACTGCATGCGTGTGGTGCACAGACACACGTGAAAGCAAACACTCATAGATATAAAATAAAAAATAAATGTTTAACAAATTTTTAAAAAAGGAAAAGAAAGAAGAAAGCAATAAAAATATCCCATGCTTTTCAAAGATATCATCAAAGATTTGCTCTGGGAATAAATTACTGAGAATGAAGTATAAATAATAGAAAATGAGTTCCTGCTGGGCAGCGCACACCTTTAATCCCAGTGCTTGGAAAGCAGAGGCAGGTGGGTCTCTGAGTTTGAGGCCAGCCTGTTCTACAAAGTGAGTTCCAGGACAGCCAAGGCTACACAGAGAAATCCTGTCTCAAGGGAAAAAAAAAAAAAAAGGAAAATGAGTTCCCTTGTAAGGCAAAAGGGACATTCATTTCCCATATATGACACTATTTCGTGACCCCAGGTGTTCTATGCTCCCTGTCTGCTTCTTACAAATGAAGAACAAGAAAGGTCCCTGCTAGGGACCTTATATGGCTGTGCTTGCCATATAAGCAGAGCCCATGTAACAGCTGGACACAGTATTTCAAGTGTCTCCAGTCTCAGGGTTCCTGCAAGGAGTTGGGAGATCGAGGCAGGAGAATGCCTAGATGCTCACAGGCCAACAAAGAAACTGTTTGCAAAAAATGGTAAAAGCAAGGACTAACACCCAAAATTGTTCTCTGACCTCCATACTCATGCTGTGGCACACTTGTGCTTGTATGCACAGCTAGACACACCTTTACACACACACACACTCACACACACACATTCAACCGCCTCTCTCTCTCTCTCTCTCTCTCTCTCTCTCTCTCTCTCTCTCTCTCTCTCTCTCTCTCACACACACACACACACACACACACACACACACACACACACACACACCACAATTTAAAAACAAGCAGCATCAAGCTCATAGCTCAGGTGGATCACGTGCATTTCCAGACTTCAACAGTGGTGATATGTTTAAGTTAACCTGTCTACACAGAGAATAGGGAAGTGCCTTTACCCAGGTGAGAACTGTACCTTTTTAACATAAGAGTCTCACATGGGAGCGGTGAGCAACGTGAGTGGGGATGGTGGGCATCTGTGGGGAGTCTGGGAGTTTGTTTGCATGATGCTCCTGCCACTGAGTGGCTTTTGGAACCTGAGGCATCTCATCTGCTCCTTCTTGAGCAATGTCTCATAGCAAGAGGAAGTCCTTGCATGGAGAGACCCCTTTCAGTCACTCTACAGTCATGCAATTTAGGTCTCACACCAAAAGGGCACGCCATCGCATGGATTTCTACACACGCTTTGACTCACACTCTAGCTGAAGTTCCTGGCAGCTGTGACTGAAAACTGACACAGCAACAGACTTATCTGTGATTAATTCGTGGGAAAGTTGAGGTGGAAATTTTTTTTTCTTTAATGTTGACTGTATATCAAGGTTACTGGGCCGGTCAGTTTGTGAAATTCTATCTCCCTTTCCACAGTGACTCACCCTTGAAATAGGTTAGCTTTTAGACAAAATTTTAATAGATGATATTCCTTTTGCAATTGGGGTTTGGAAGTGCCAGAGCCTGTTGTGAATTTTGGCGGGGTTGCTCATGAGGGGCGTGAAGTGAGTTCAGTTCCTTCTGGAGAACTCAGTTCCTTCTGGAGAACTAACTACATACGGACTTCCAGAGTCACATCTGCTAGAGTTCAAATCCACGCTCTCAGTGTACGAACCGGCTTCATCTAGTCAATGTGCGTCCGCTATGCAAAGCACTTAGAATAACATGTGCTGGGGCTGGACAGACGGCTGCTCTTCCAGAGGACCCAGGTTCAGTTCCCAGCACCCACATGGCAGCTCACAGCTGTCTGTAACTCCAGTTCCAGGGGATCCGACACTCACACAGACATGCATGCAGGCAAAACACCAATGCACATAAAATAAAAATAAGTGAATTATTTTTTTAAAAGAGTATCATTTGCCACAAACATCTGCTGAAATAGAGCTGACGCCATAAAGAGCAAGGAGAAGGAGGAGGAGGAGAAGTCCTATTTATGAGGAAGGCACCCCAGCATCTAGAATTGAAGCATATTTGTGTGGACCTCGTTTTTCTTGTTCCGAATCATCTCTGCTATTCTGGCCCTATTTCTTGGAACTGGTGTGATTTTAATTCCAAAGCCACCAAAAGGACACTGTTCACATTATTTGCATTTTACTAAGGATGACTATTTTGTCTGTTTGAGGTACACACTTAATGTTCATGGAGGAATGCCTCACAATGGAAGAGAGACTGAGGCCGAAGTGGGTGAAGGGCGTGGCGTTGGCGCTGGCTCTGCTTCGGGACTTGGTGGGTGAATGTTCATCACAGGAGTATTTACTGAGGGAAATTCTGCTGCAGTTGGAGGAACTGCAACGTCAAGTTCAGCTGAGGCAGGAAGTCAGCTTTCCCAAGACTTGCTGCACTCCAGCTACTTCTATTTATGACAGGTTGCCATTTGGCTTGTAGCTGAATGATCGATCACCTTAGGTCGCCTTAAGTTAGGCTCCGTTCACTCATGCTTCAGAAAACCCCTGGAGAAATGTCCCCGTCACTTATCCTTGGGGGTTTGAGCTGTGACCAAATATCCAAAACATAAAGGGGGGGGGCGGGGACGAGGGACCGTGAACACAGCCCCTTTGTGGCCACGCCCTTCCTTCAGATCTGTGCTGCTGCGTGCAATTTCTGCCCAGGTTTTTCAGAACTCGTCTGTTCCTGGGGCTGAGAGAGAGCCTTTTTTTGTGGCGCTCATCAGAAGTGGGTGTGAAAATTTCCTTCTTGTCTGAAGGCTCTCCAGTCGTGAAGAGAGCTTTTCATTCTCCCTGGGTTGGTCCGGAGCAGAGCGGAAGGCTGGGGGCCAAGTCGCCACTTCCTCTGCTGCGGGGCAGGAAAGGCAGCGCGGGAGTCTCCGCCCCGAGCAGAGGAGGCTTCGCGGGCAAGGTGGTTGGCCTCCCAGTACCAGGCTGTGCCTGAGCTGGGATGTGGAGCAGTGCGGAGGCCAGCTGCAGAGGAGCTCGGGTCACACCGTCACCCCGGCAGGTTTAGAAGACTGCAGGATTAACCTTCACAGGTCGTCCTGTTAGGCCAGATCTGTACATCATGTAAAATATTAAGGGTGCACGACACTAAAATGAAAATAATAAGTGGGTACCTGTTTTCCTTTTGTGTTAAGATTAGGTCTGCCTTATCGCTCTTTCTAAACCTCAATTCCAATTATGTTTATAATCAGATAAAGCCAAGTAAACTGTGGTTTATGCGGAGACCGGTGATAGCTACAATCTGGAAACTGATGTGCATGCCGAATTATAAAGCCTGTGCTAAAAGTAATTGCTGGGTAGACCAGTGCCTGAAGGTTTGGGTTGTGCCTCTCACGGATCTGCTAAGGACCGTGTGACATTTGGCAAAGAGTAATTCAATGAAATTATGCCCAAGTCAAAGCTATATTCCACCCCAGACAGGACCTTTTTAACATAAAACACCTGTTTTGAATGCTGATTTCTGATATGAACTGATCATTTGTGCCCCCTCATTAATTAATGTGTTGGGAATTTATCCTAGAATGTATTAGGAAATGGGTGCTTTGGGGAGTTTTTTGTTCCTGAACATGAAACCTTTTTGAATGCGATTATTTTATTTGTTTGTTTTGTTTGTTTAATGACAGAGCCAGACATAGTGGTCCACTCCTGTAATCCCAGAACTTGGAAGACTGAGGCAGGAGAATTGCCAAAATTCAAAGATAATCTGGGCTACATAGTAAGTCAGAGGCCAGCCTGGAACGAGAGGAGAGAGGAAAGGGAAAAAGAGGCAGACTATGAATGAATGAAGGTAGAGAGCTGGTTTGTGTGAAGATCCATGGAGAAGGCTTTTACCAGACACTGACCCCGCCAGCCCCTTCATGTCGTATTCCCCAGTCTCCAGAACCATGAGGAATAAATTGGGTAGCTGTAAGCTAGCTGCTCAGCCTGTGCCATTCTGTTTTGATGGTCTGAACAGACTAAGTCACACAGCTTTACTTTCTAAGTCTTTGTAGCCAAGGAACTTCCCAAGGTTCCCAGTCAGGGAGGTTCATTCTAACCAGTGCATGCCTCTAGGACAAAAGCACAAGCCAAGAGAAGCCTTGTTGATACTCAGTGAAGTCTGAGTGGATAAACACAGTTCTAATGGGCCTTCACATGGAGATGGTTACTTTGCTAAGAAAACCATCACCACCTCAACTAAGCATGCATCCCTGGGTGTCTGGGATGCGGTCTAGCAGTGCGTGTTCTTTCTCTTCTTGAGGCAGAGGCCAACAGTGCAGCAGCTCTAACAGGTGTCCCCCAGTGGCTCTTGTATGTTCCCCCTCCCGATCCAAAAGAGCTTCCTTTATCATTCCTGCACTTCCTGAGTCCAGGCCATCTCAGCATGAGCCCCCAACTCAGTTTCTGCTCTTCTTTGGAAGCTCAGCAGGACATCGGGGAGTTCCATTTGCACACTGTTGCTATGTGTGGAGAACGATTATCAAAGCCTTGCTATAACAAAATGCCAGAGACCGGAGGATTATAAACAGCAGAAATGTATTTCTCACAGCTCTGGATGTGGTCAGGGGCCAGCAGGATTAGGTTCTAATGACGGTGTTGTCCTGGGTTGTAGACAGCTGGTTCCTTGCATCTCCACTGGAGAGCAGGGAAGGAAGCAAGCTCTCCTGTGACTCCTGTAAGGGCACTAATCCTGTTGATGAGGGCGCTGCTCTCATGACCTGATCATACCCTACAGGTCCCACATCCTCTTAGTGCCACACAACTAATGTCAGGGTAAGATTTCAGCATATGACCTCTAAAGGACGAAAACATCAGTCCGTAGCACCTGCTCGTTATCTTGTATTGCCCCGATGGGGAGAGATTGTGCAAAACACTCCTCTGAGCTGTCTTCAGACCACAAGTAAATGCTCTTAACATATGAATACAATATAATGATACAATCTGTAAGTATTTGTAATAAAATTAATTTGCAAAACATTACATGAGATTTCATTTTATGAGGAACAAAAATTCTTATCATTACCTCAGTGTAACTGAAACTTTATTGTCACCTAGAAATACAAGCTTGACCTCGCATGCACACGACGCTAGGTTCTACTCACACCACTGTATGGGAAAAACAAATGACTCTGCCAGCTGTGGTGGCACACATCTGTAAGCCCAGCACTCAGGAGGCTGAGGCAGGAGGATTGAAAATCCAAGGCCTGCTTCTTGAGTGATATAACAAGTTATAGGCCAGCTTGAGATAAAGAGTGAGACCTTATCTCAAAGAGAAGGAAGGAAGGAAGGAAGGAAGGAAGGAAGGAAGGAAGGAAGGAAGGAAGGAAGGAAGGAAGGAAAGAAGGAAGGAAGGAAGGAAGGAAGGAAGGAAGGAAGGAAGGAAGGAAGGAAGGAAGGAAGGAAGGAAGGAAGGAAGGGAGAGGGAGAGAAGAAAGCTGGTGTCTGAGTGCCCCCCCCCGCCCCGCCCCAATTCTGCGAAGTCCATGGGAGGTGTTCCCCAGACCTCATTCCTGTCCTGTGCTCTTTCTGCTTCCGTTTCTACAACTGTAAAGCTGAGAAGGGTTCCCATGGGACTCCTGTGACACTGTAGTTGTCATTTCTTGAAACACCAGGTTCTTCTTTTTTACTTTCACTAATTTCCTCGGGGCGATGAAATAAGAGTCGAGAAGGATCCAACCTCATTATTGATTATCACCATTTTAAAAATTGAGGTATTCATAATCTATAAAGTTCACCATTTAAAATGTCCAAGGAGGTGCGTTTTAGTCTGTATAACCAGCTTGTATAACCGCCACTACCCTCGAATTTCAAAACCTTTTCCTTGCTCTCTCAAAGAAACCGGGCAGTTATTCCTTGGTCCCTCCCTCCCTAGCCGCTAGCAAGTACCACCCCTTTCTCTGACTCTGTTTGCCTGTTCCGGCCTATGATATAAATAGGTTACTGTGTAGGCTTCTGTGTGTGGCTCCCCTCACTTCAGAAGTGTCTTCAAGGGTCTCCCACACTGTGGCATGTGCCAGCACTTCGTTTTTTCATTAGCAAGAGTACCATCTTTTATTTATCCATCTGTTGATGAACATTTGGGCTATTTCTGCTTTTTAACTCATGAATAGTTCTGTCATGAACATTGACCTACAAGTTTTTTGTGGGTGTTTTTAATCCTTTTGGGTTTTTTTTTTTTTACTAGGTGTGGAACTACTGGGCATTGTGGGTATTTACACCAACAACGCCTAAGTCCCTGCTTCTACATATCCTCACTAACACTTGCTGTATCTCCTTTGTTTTATCCATCCTGATAGGTACAGGGTGTTATCTCATTGTGTCTTTGATTTTAATTCCTCTGATGAACAATAATGATATGCATCTTTACATGTGTTCATTGGCTATTTGCATATCTTCTTTGGAAAAGTGTCTCTTCATGGTCCATTTTGTGGGCTATCTTTTTATTTTCTTAGAAGCATAGATGCTTTTAATTTTGATGAAGCCCTATTTATTGTTTATTAGTTGGTTATACTTTAGGTTCATAAGGAACTAAGGTTAAATGCAAAGTAACAGAGATTAGATTAAACCTGTCCTCCCACTTTACAGGCTCAATGCTTGCACATAGATCTTTGATCTGCTTTGTGTTGGCTTTTGCATATGGATTAGACAGGACTGATCACACATTTTGCTAGAAATGCAATCTGTTTTCTCAATGGCGAAGTCCCAAGGAAGATAAAGTCTCAGGACTAATTGCCAGGACGGTGGCTGAGTATGTACAACACAGGAGGTCCAGGCTGATGGTTGAATAAGTGCAGTATGGCAGGCAAATGTGATGCCCACGATCTGCGGTCAAGCTGGGATGGCTCACCTCAGTCTGGAGTTAGCTGGAGTATTTTACGTTAAGAGAAAGTTGGCTGCTCCTGTGGAGTGAAAGCTGAATTTATTGGGACTCTGACAAACTAAACTCATGAAGAGAATGATTAGAAGCCCTGACCAGCCACAGGATGGTGCCCTAAGAGATCCAATGCGACCCTGGCAGAGTCCTTGACAATCTCTGTATGTCTGTAGACTCCCTGCTGGTCCACACATGATTTAGCAGGACCAGAGGCAGAGCCCAGCTCATTCCTGCGCCTGTAGGTTCTGCATATCTGGCCTCATCCTCCTCCATCCTCTCCTGTGTCTTGTATGGTCACAGCCACCAGTTGTGTCTAGATGGTCCCTTGGGCTTTCTGTTGGCACCAGCCATCCGGGTCTTGGAAGGAGATCAAAGAGAGGGAAGGAAGTGAGGCTGGGATCTCCTTCTTCCAGATCCCTCCCTGCAGGGCACTGCTGACTGGCTGTGTCCTTCAGTCCCTGCCAGCAAGCCCCTGGCACGGCCCTCTGTGGGTCCCTGTCTGAACAGCAACCCCTCCTTGTCCTCTAGGGCTGTTGCTATTCTTGGGTTGGGACACTGCTCTTGGGGTCTCTGTGCCCATCGTTGCCCCATCCGACCATCTGTCTGTCTGTCTCACTTCTGTCATTCTTTCTTGCAGGGTCTCACTAAAGCTCTTTCTCCCCACTCAGGAGTTTCTGTGCTACGCTGAGCAAGCCTTACTTGTAAAACAATGCTGTGAGATGAATGTATCCATTCCGTAACTCTCTGGGGTGCTTACTGTGCATTTGAAACCTCTGTTGCAAGACAGAACTATGAGGCTGTGAGAACATCCAGGGAAGGAAGATGGTAACATCCCTGTTCTCGGGAGGGATGCTCCAGTGGGAGACAAAAACAGAGACACACATTTCAATCTAGTGAGTTAGAGACAGGTACTAGATGAAAAACAGAAGAGAGAGAGGGGGAGAGACAACTGTAAGAGAATATTGTTCTAACTAGGTTGTGGGGTCACAGGTGACTTCTCCAAGGTGACAGATGAAGAATCTGTGGTGATCTGGGGAGGGCATCCAGAAGAGCAGCACACTGAAGCAAGAGCTAGTTAGTGCTGGGACAGTAACCTAAAGTGTAGGACAGTGAGTGAGGGGACTGTGGCCGCCATGTTGGCCACTTCCCAACTGCAGACAGAACCCTCGGTGTCACTAGGAAGAAAGACTTACTCAAGAGTCTAGCCTTCCTTCTTCCCACATGGCTTTGGGAGAGTCCTCTAGCCTCAGGCAGTCAAATGTTTGAGCATGGAAATATACCGACAAGAAGCCCCCGAAGCCCCCCGGAAGCAGATATTACAATGGAGACAAGGATGACGATACAAGAGATGTAGGAAAGCTAGGCCAGGAAGTCATGAGAGAACACGACACAAGGGACCCACAGAACCAGTGGTTTCTGGAGCATTAGCTGCTAAGAGCTGCTGGTAGACAGGAGTGTCTGGCGGGCCTCAGGGCGTTGCTTCCTGACAGCCCTTAGACAAGTTGCTCACCTTCTCTTTTACTTGCTTCTTGTTTGCAAGAATCCTTACTTTCATATTGCTGTGTAGCTAGAGTTTTCCTGCCTGGCCCACAGTCAGGACAAATCTCTGCCACCCACCAGTCCCACAGCCACTCAGACCCAACCATTGGGTTTAAACCATTATATTGTTTAAACTGTTTGGCCTAATGGCTCAAGCTTCTAGCTATCTAGTTCTTACATCTTAAATTAATCCATTTCTATAAATCTATACCTTGCCACGTGGCTCGTGGCTTACCAGCATCTTCACATGCTGCTTGTCATGGCAGCGGCTGGCAGTGACTCCCTCCGCCTTCCACTTCCCACTCCTTGTCTCCCGCCTATACTTCTTCCTGCCTGACCACTGGCCAATCAGTGTTTTATTTATTGACCAATAAGCAACATGTTTTACATACAGACCATCCCACAGCATTGCTGTGATAAAACATCATGACCTGTGGAGGCCCACAAAGGTTTCCTAGTGAGATCTGAGCTTGCTTTACCCAGAAGGGCTGCATTAGAGGATTGCTTGACCATGTATGTGGTTACCAGGTGATTGGAAAGAGTCTGCACTTGGCTGTGCTAGGGGGAGGTCTTTTGCTCCACCCCTTGGCATTTCTATAAATAGCTCTTTAGAAGAGACAGACCGGGCTGGTAGGTTAGGATCCAGGCCCTCCCGAGGCTATCCCATGTTTCTATTTCTCTCCTCTCTGTTCAAATCTCTTATCCCTCACCCCTCAAGAGTACCTGGGGTAAAATGTGGGAGCTGGTCTGCCAGCTGGTCTCCCACAATGACCAAGGCAACTTGAAGAAGGAAGGGTTGATTTGGGATTTGCAGTTCCACCATCAGCACAGGGAAACTTGGTAGCAATAGCGACTAGAGCCTGAAAGAGAGCCGAGCGTACATCTCCAACCACAAACAGGAAGCAGAGAGAGTCTACTGAAGGCGTGTGGCTTTTGAAACCTCAAATCCTACCCCCAGTGATACACTTCCTCCAGCAAGGCCACATCTCCTAAATTGCCTGTGATGGTTTAAATGTGATGTCCCTCATAGGCTCATATACATGCATGCTTAGTCCCCAGGTGATGAACTGTCTGGGAAGGACTAGGAGGTGGGGCCTTGTTGGAAAAGGGTGTGTCACTAGGAGTGGACTCTGAGGTTTCAGAAGCCCACTCCATGCCCTCTCTCTCCCTCTCCCTCTCTTTCCCTTCTCCCCCTGCCCCCAGGATGTAAAGATTTCCGCCACTGCTCCAGCACCACACTTCCCTGCCTGCCACCACACCTCCCACCATGATGATAATGAGCTAACCCTCTGAAACTATAAGCAAGCCTCCAATTAAGTGCTTTCCTTTATAAAAGTTGTCTTGGTCATGGTGTCTCCTCACAGCAGTAGAACGCTAAGATACTGCCAAATAGTGCCACCGACTGGAGACCAAATATTCAAATACCCTATACTACAGGGGACAGCTTCAAACCACCACAAAAATTAAAACAGTGATATGCACCTCTTCACCTTCAGTGACTTTAGGTCTATAAAACACTTACCAAATTCATGAGACATAACCCTCACAGTTACAGCTTATAAAAACAGAATGCACATATATATTGTCTGCTATGCCCTGAGACACTCAGACATCCAAGAACACCAGTCATGATGGAAATTCCCATTCCACATGCCAGGCAAAGTCAGTCCTCCTCCACCCCTCACTGCTTGCTACTGTCCCTCCCTTCCTTTTACCACAGTCACCTGTGCCTGGAACCAGTTTCCTTCCTGATTTTTCCCAAAGCACCACTATCTTTTTATTTATTTATTTATTTATTTATTTAATTTATTTATTATGTATACAGTGCACATATCCCTGCAGGCCAGAAGAGGGCACCAGATCTCATTACAGATGGTTGTGAGACACCATGTGGTTGCTGGGAATTGAACTCAGGACCTTTGGAAGAATAAGCAGTGCTCTTAACCTCTGAGCCATCTCTCCAGCCCCCGCACCACTTTCTTAATATGCTTCTATAAGCACAGTAGACTTTTACTGAGGCTTGGCACAGCATGCAAAGCACTGGAAACGGTACTGCTGTCTGCTGCTGATAAAATGTCTTTAGTCATTCCACATACTAGAAAATCCTCACTGGCCTTTTCCTCTCACTGTTTCTAAAGTCCACTTTCCAATACACAAACTGATGTTCTTTTGCACTCCTAAAGATCTCTATTTCTTATTCTGACAAAAGCCTATTTAAAAAATATATTTTAAAAATTCCCTGCTCAAGGGACATCACATTTTGGTTATCTCTCTCCTAAAACACACCAGAAATTTGAAGCTATTTTCTATGTTGAAGCATAATTAGATTCTAGGTATGTGCCCTTTATGTGGGAGAGAGCAGTGTAAATTTATGAATGATACTGGGTGTGCCACTCCATACTCAGCCCAGCCTCCTATAAAAATGAAAAGAATTGCTGTTTTAATGGAAAGAGTAAAATTTCCCTTTCATTAGTAAAGACACCTGAGGTGTTCCTAGGTGGGAAAAAACTGGGTGTTTATTGTAAACGAGAAAGCAAGAAGCTGAGAGACAGATGTGCAAGCTTCAGAAAAGACAGTGAGGAAGCTGGGCATGGTCATGCATACTACTAACCCCAGCACTCAGAGGGTGGATAAAGGGGAACCAGGAGTTCAAGGTAATTCTCAGCTACATACTTAGTGTGAAGCTAGCCTGGGCTACATGAAATCTTATATCAAAACATAGCAACGGGCTGGAGAGGTGGGTCAGTGGTTAAGAGCATTTGTTGCCCTTGAGAAGATCCCAAGTTCCATTCCCAGCATCCACGTGGTGGTACACAACCATCTGTGACCACAGTTCCAGGGTATCTGATGCCTCTTTGGGCACCAGGCATGAATGTGGTACACAGACATACATGCAGACAAAATACTCATACATATGAAATAAAATTTTAAAAATGTTAAAACAAAGCAACAAAAAAGAAAAGATAGAGTAAAGGACTTTCCTTACCTCTATGTTGTTTGCTTGCTTGTTTGTTTTGAGACAATGTCTGATGTAGCCCAGGCTGATCTTGAACTCTTGACCTTCTGCCCCTACTTCTCAAGTGCTGGGATTATAGCTGTGTCAACATGCTTGACAACTTTTTAACTCTTTTTTTTATTTTTATATCTATATGTGTGTGTATTAGGGTTCTCTAGAGTAACAGAACTAATAGCATATACATACATATATATAAAGAGGATTCATTAGAATGATTCACAGGCTGTGGTCCAGCTGATCCATCAATATCTGCCAGTCAGTGGATAAAGGCTCCTACTGCCAGGCCTGATGACCCCAGTGACTTTGCTCCCTGGGACCCACGTGGTAAAGGAAAAACTGACTCTACAAATTGTCCTCTGACCCCTACATTTGTACTCTGACACATGAATGTATGCATCATGCACGCATACACACACAGACAGATAATAAAATATTATTCAAACAAAAGTAACTTTTTGTTTGTCCTGGCCTGGAATGTTTTAATCCTGCCTCTGCCTTCTAAGTGATTACAGGTGTAGACTGGAACTCCCTGCTTTCTCTCTCTTCTAAACCAAGAAAACAGTCAGCCTTTCAACATGTATGGAGATCCAAACACTCGATGCTTTTTGTTACACACATGTGCTTTTCTTCCTCCAATGCCTGTTGACCATGTGTACTTCTCATGACCACAGTGTACTTTCTGGACAGCTCCATGGGATCTTTGTGAATTAGCCACCAAAGTGCTCCATGAGCAGCTCTCCAAATAGACTTGGGGCACCCCTCCACTTGAAGGGACAATCACACCTCTGTTTCTATGTCACACAGTTATTCACATGTAAGTTTGTGTCCTCCTAAGTCCTAACCCTGCCTCGACAGCTTCTCTTCCATTTCTCCAAAACTCATAGTGGATACCATGGTTACCAATATGTCCTGTTTTCTTTTGTCATTTCCCCAGGTGCCTGCATTATGGTCCCAGTAGATTAAAGTCACTCACATGGGTGAACTGACCCTTATGATTTTAAATATCTGATGCGGGGCTGGGGAGATGGCTCAGGGGGTGAAGGTACTTACTGCATGAACCTGATGACCTGAGTTCTAGCCATGGATCCCATGTTAGAGTTTCTATTGCTGTGATACAACACTGTGACTAAAGCAACTTAGGGGGGAAAGCATTTATTTTGCTTTATTTTATTTTATTTATTTATTTATTTATTTATTTATTTATTTATTTATTTATTTATCTATTTATCTATTTATTTTTGGTTTTTCGAGACAGGGTTTCTCTGTGTAGCTTTGTGCCTTTCCTGGAACTCACTTTGTAGACCAGGCTGACCTTGAACTCACAGAGATCCGCCTGCCTCTGCCTCCCGAGTGCTGGGATTAAAGACGTGTGCTGCTATATTGTTTATAATTCTACATCATTGTCCATCATTGAAGGACGTCGAGGCAGGAACTAATGCAGAGGCTGTAAAGGAGAGCTGCTTACCGGCTTGCTCCCCATGGCTTGCTCAGCCTGCTTTCTTACAGAAACCAGGACCACCAGCCCAGGTTAGCACCACTCACAGTGGGCTGGGCCCTCCCACATTGGTAAGTCTGCCTACAGCCTGACCTTATGGAAGTATTTTCTCAACTGAGGCTCCCTCCTCTCAGAGGTCTCCAGTTTATGTCAAGTTGACCTAAACTAGCACACCATGTAAGGGTGCCATTTATAGACAGTCTTGTATTTTCCTTATCCAACTGTGACCATAGTGACTGATTTGGGGTTCAGGTTAAATGCAGATATATTGTCTTGAGAGTGAAATTTCCATGGTTATGGATACTTCCACTTGGAGATAGTAACTGTCCCCTAAATTCCACATGACCCATGCTGCCCTTGGCCCACCCCTGGAGCTTATCATTGTCCTCCAGGCTTTGGGACTACACTGAGTTCCTCTGGGTTTATCCTTCTCTCCCAATGTCTTTGTCCTCACTGAACATTCTTTCCTTCCCTCTGTCCCCACGACTGCTGGTCACGTCAGTCTCCATTCCACTTCACGTCTGAACGGTGGGACCCAGGAGAGGCTGCAGTGCTCAGCCTCTTCCAGTGTCCTTTACATCATGTCACTTCCTGCTCAGAAACCTGCGGAGAGCTCCTGCTTCCCAGGACTTCACACCTCAGCTTCTTGACTTGTTTCTCAAGGCTCTTCTTCCCAAGTGAGATCGTCTATTATTCACCCTTCCAGGATGCTCTGCCAGCCTTTACTGTGCCCCATAACTCTAGTTTGGCTGCTGTGCCTGAATTCACTTGGCCAACTTCCTTCAGGCCCTGCCCTCTCCTGGAGTGCCTTCCCTCCACCCAGGCCTTGTTAAACCAATGCTTCAAGGCTCACCCATGCCAGTCTTCTTCCCTTTGAACTCCTCAAGCGTTACAAATGTCTCTATACCTACTGGAGCACTTAATTATACACCTGCTTGCACAGTGGCGGTTGTTTTATGGATAAATCTATAAGCTTCTAGAAGCAAAAATGAGCTATCTAGCTTCCCCCTCACAGAGTGAGAACATGGTAGCAGAATACAGACATTAATGTTCTGTGCAGTTTTTGTTCAGGTTGAGTGGATAGAAGAAATCTTGCCTTAAGTTATGCTGTCTGGGTTTTTTTGTTTGTTTGGTTTTTAGTTTAGTTTAGTTTAGTTTTGGTTTTGGTTTTTTGCTTTCTTTTTTGTTTTTGTTTGTTTGTTTGTTTGTTTTGAGACAAGGTCTCATGTCACTTGGGATGGCCTCACTCTGTAGCCAAGGATGACCTTGACCTGATCCTCCTGCCTCTGCCTCCCAAATGTTGGGATTATGTGTTGCCCGTTATTATGCAGCACTGGGAATAGAACCCAGAACTTCATGCATGCTAAGCAAGCCCTCAGCTAGCCAAGTCACATCCCTGGCCTTGTTGTCACATGTTCTTACAGTATCTAAAATGGTTGCACAGGCTGGGGAGAGAGCTCAAGGGTTAAGGGTGCTTGATGCTTTCCCAGAGGATCAGAATTCTGTTCCCAGCTCCCAGGTCAGGCAGCTCACAGCCACTTGTAACTCCAGTTCCAGGAGGCTCCAGTGCCTCTGGCCTCCATAGGTACCTTCACATACACACACACACACACACACACACACACACACACACACACACACACAAACAACAACAACAATAATAATAGTAAATCTCTAATAAATATGATAGCTACAGAATAATTTGTTAAATGAATAGTAACTTCCAAAAGCTACAATAGTTCTTTAAAAAGGAAGAAAGAAAAAGTTTTTTTTAAGTCAGCTAATCTACTTAATGAAGCATAAATTTTTCTACATGTGCCATCCCTAAATGGCAGCTATTGCTACTACATTTCTGTCTTATCTGTATACATACTTCTAAATGACAGTATTTCCTTGTGTTTTCTCCACAATATGAGCCTCCACATATTCCTTGGTTTTTAACCCAAATTGTGACTCATAGAGCTAGCAACCAATAAATGCCTGATAATCTTGTTGATTGAATAAATGAAATAGATGATATGCAACAGCATGGGTCAACCTTGATAGGTTATACTAAGTAATTGTGGGGTGTTTTTGTTGCTGATGATGTTTGGTTGGTAGGTGTTTTTTGTGTTCTGAGATAGTATCTGTTGTAGCCCAGGTTGGCCTCCTACTTGCTCCATAGAGGAGGTTGGCCTTGTATTCCTGATCCTCCAGTTTCTACCTCCTGAATGCTGGGGTTTACAAGCTTGTACTCCCATGCCAAGTTTGTACTAAGTAACTGTGCTTGGAAATAAGTCAGTCACAGAAAGACAAACACCGTATAATTCTATATGAGTGTGATACTCAAAGTAGCCAGACTCAGGCAGGCTGTAGGATGGCAGTTTCGAGGGCCAGAGGGCAGAGTTGGGGACTCATTGTTTAATGGAGATAGCCTTTTAGTTTTGTATGATATTTTGCAAAGCAATATGAATATAGTTAGCATTATGGAATTATATGCTTAAAAATGGCTTAGATGGTAAAGTGTGTGTTCTACTATGGTTGAAAATAAAACTTTAGAAAATGAAGACCATCTCACTTGTACTCACCATGGCAGAGGGTGTGCAGCCACTGGCTCAAGCCAGCGGGTGTTTCTAACACTCTGTTCCTAATGGAACAAGACAGCTGGTTTATTTCTGACCTATGTTACCCCCAAAAAGGACAAACATGAAGAGGGCTGCTGGAACAAAAGAAGGTCACCAAATGCTAAACACTTTTAGACTGAATGTTATAATGATTTATAATTACTGGATTAGATTGATTGATGAATATAGGTGTCAGTTATTTGAGTACTAAATGGATGTACTTTTTACCCTTCATAACTGGATGTAATTTTTACTCTTTCTATGATGTAAACACCCTCGCCCCCCGCATGCGTTTTAGTAATATTACAAGAGATGTGATTTATGGAAAATAATTTATACCTTTGTAAAAAAAACCAAAAAGTATAAATAAGACTGGAATTAGAACAATATAGAATAAAAACCCAGTATTAAAGACAATATACTTTGTTTCACAGAGAATTAAAAATCAGAGCTAAGCTGTAACTTTCACTCTTCATATTTCTCACTCACCCCCACACAAGTTTTTTTGTTTTTGTTTTAATTTTAGAGTTTAATATATGCAGGGCACTTTCCCCAAACCACCTGCTTACTACTTCCTCTGTTGTCTCTTCAGCAAGTTTGGCTTAGTGTCACACCCAGAAAAGGGCGCACCTCTTTAACCCTCTCAACTCTTGAATCAAACACACCCTTAATAAATGAGCTTTTCACAGGAACCGTCAGTGTCTGAGCCTGAGCTCCGGCGGGGAGAGTGAGCTGGCCAGAGCTGAACAGGGCAGACTGGAGGGTGGACAGGTTGGGCTGTGGTGAGAAGACCGGGTGGTGGGGATGCCGGCCGGGCTGCAAGCTGCTCCTCGTGCTCTTTGGCTGTATCCATAGGGAGTGGAGAAGAGGCGACAGTATGGTAAGCGGTGACCAGAGTCTTGTCTCTCCGGTGCCCGAGACCTCGTTTTTTTAACTTACATAGTGGTTTTATGAATACCATCGATTAACTTCACAGAGGGTTTTATTGTCTCGATCTGGCAAATTCTTTGCTTTTAAAAGTCTTGAGCAATTATGAATAGGAGGAATAATATGGTGGGAACCACATACCTTTGATTGTCAGAGGAATGCAGCATCCTGGATGTGGTCCTGTGGCTCACACTCTCTAGTTCTCAGGTGTTTATGACATTAGCAATCTAATCGGGATCATTAGCAAACGACTCTTGTTAAATACATCTGGGTTCCGGCCATCAGCCATCGGCCATTCTCATGTTGATTTATAATCCTGCTCTTGGGTGTGCTAGAAGGACTTAGTTAATCCTTTTACCCAGCTCCTATCTGTGTCCTCTTTTCAGATTCCAAAGACAAACTGGTTACAGCTCTTTGGGGCAGGGGTGGGAGGGGGAGGGGAGTGCGGCTAGTGGGGAAGAAATGTTTTGAGAGTCAGTGTTGATTTTCTTTTTTCTTGGTGGCAGACGTTAAAACACTATTACGTATTCTTCTCAGGTGTAGGCTATCTTTCAAATGTGTCTCCAGTGGGCGTTGGCTGCCTGCTGTTCTCTCCACCTGCCGGGTAACAAGTTATTATGTATTGCACATGCTTTCCCCAAACCAGGTTTATTAGGACACAGAGTGTTATGGGAACATCTTGGCTTGTTACAACCTATCATTCAAGAATTGCTAAGGATTCGGCTAAGAGAAAAAGAGCGATCTTGTTAACTTTTAGGAAAAAGGACACTTATATAAGACCTATTCAACTTTGCTACACAGGTTTCATCGCACAGGTGTGAACATTAAACCCAAGTGCATGGTGGGCTTTGGTGTTTGTTTTCTCTGTTAGAACTCTCTTAACTCTTTTCTGTCATTTGGTATTTTAGAAGAAGACAGACTTCAAACTTAGGTTTGAGCTCTTAACCTTCCTTTTTAAAAAACTTAAAAAAAAATTTGTGTGTGTGTGTGTGTGTGTGTGTGTGTGTGTGTGTGTGTGTGTGCACTCACGTCATGCACGCATGAGGAGGTCAGAATGCAATTTGCAATAGTCAGTTCTCTTCTCCACCCTATGAGTCTCAGGGATAGAACTCCGGTCCTCATCCTTGGTGGCAAGCATCTTGACCAGCTGAGCCATCTCATTAGGCCTCTTGATCTTTTCTCAGACATCTTAAAGGAACTAACATCTTACACTTTACCAAAACAAACAAAACAAAACAAAACAAAAATTTTCAAAATTATTTGCCAATTTAAAAAAAAATCAACCATATAAGTTTAAGAACATCACGAATACGATTCATCAAAAGCATTTGAAAACTTTAATAAGTGAAATTTCTGATGTTTTAGTCAATCGTCCTATTAGGGCCCAACTCCGGAAGCTGTGCTGAGCAGTTCAGTCTGTGAATGCTGGTGGGGGAGCTTGGGCTGGGCTGGGAGGTAAATCGGCCAGGCTGATCATTCTGAAAGCTGTTTCTGTGTTGAATGTCTGTGCTACGAGATTAAAGATACAGGGAAACGTGCAAAGTATTAGCACCCCACACTACAAGTACTAGCTAGGAGCATATGGCTAGTGAGGATGACAATTGAATTTTAATTTGAAATGTTGAAATGGGCAGAGCCTGCTGCCCATGTCTCCAGGCATAATCATGGCTGGCACTGTGCAGGAAAGCCTGGGTGTGCAGACTTGTCTGCCTCAAGCCCGTACAGGAGCGCAGGAGTGGGCTTTGCAAATGCAATCCAGACACACAAGCCGAGGCAGAGAGAAGGCATCTGAGCTCACACTGCCTGCCAGTACAGTGATGAGAGGTGATGAAACATCTTACTTTCAGTGTGATTCTCACAGTCTCCTCACTCCCCAAAACACCCAGGCTCCCAGCCTCTTCAGCCACCTGCCCCATCCCATCTCTGCCGAGCTAGCCTCATGAAAGGAACTAAATAAAAACTATGTGTTCTGTGGTGGGGGAAGCAAACCTGTCTTCCTGCCAGTGGGAAGGAAGTGAGGGAAGAGCCCGCAGGCTGATCCAAGGACCAGAAACAGATATTAGATGATGTATAAAAATTCTTACATCGATCAACTTAAATGCTGTGTCCAAAAAGTTGAAAGCAGCTTGGTAATTCCTCAGAGCCTCCTTGGGCTCCGATGAGCTGCCTCAGGGTCTAGTTCCGTCCTCACAGCTGTTTCCTTCCTGATAGCCTCACCTTCCTGCAGCAGACATCGCTTTTCAGTTCTTTTTGTGTCTTAGGCAATCTCCATGCCAAAAGAGGGCATCAGATCCTATTCATTATAGATGGCTGTGAGCCACCATGTGCTTGCTGGGAATTGAACTCGGGGACCTCTGGAAGAGCTGCCAATGCTCTTAACCGCTGAGCCATCTTTCCAGCCCCCAGGGCAAATGGCTTTTTGAAATAATTTGCCAATTTAAAAACAAATTAAACATGTAGGTTTAACGGCATCATGATCATGAACCTTTAAAAGCATTTAAAATGTAGTCAGTGAAATTCCTGATCTTTTGGTTAACCCTCGTAATAGTAGTGTATAATCATAAACACCTAAAATGTACTGAGCCATTGATCTACTTACAGCCTGTGAACCCTGCTAGGCAAGCTTGGGCAGTTTCCTTGGGTGTGAAGTGAGAATGGCATCTATCCCCTCACAGGGCCATTAAGAGGTCCTAGGCACAAGACAGGTTTTTAAGTATAGTTACTGAAATCACAAAAGAGAAAAATTAAAAGGCCAATTAGTATAGGACACACATTCATTGCCTTTTGAAACCAAAGAAATGCATGCTCCTAGTTATTGTGAAATATAGCTTGCATCAGAAAAGTGTGTAAAATTTAAATGTGGAATATAATGGATAATTATAAAGCAGGCACTGGTGTAATTAGAAACAGCCTAGGAAATAGGATGTTGCTACTTCCTCCTGGTCTCTGATCAGCACTCCTTCATCACCAAGGCCAGGTCCAGAGTGAGGGAGGTGAGGCACGTGACCGAGGAGCACCAAAACCCACTAACAAACAAATAAAAACAAAACCAGAGAGTGAAGAACAGCAAACACTCAATAATCAAGACACACAATGCATTAATGCCATATTTTGAAAATTAAAAGTTAATGAGAAGTATCCATGATAAAGCAGTAAAATTTTAAATAAGGAGCTACATCACAAAGAAATAACCATGATCTTCTTAAATATTTATTTTATTTATTTAAAAAGTTTTTATGTGTATAGGTGTTTTGCCTGTATGTATGCCTGTGCCCCACATGCATGCAGTGCCCGTGGATCCCAGAAGAGGGCATTGGATCCTCTGGAACTGAAGTTACAGTTGTTGTCCACCATGTGGGTGCTGGGAGTTGAAGCAGGGTCCTCGGAAGAGCAGCCAGAGTTCTTAATTACTGAGCCATCTATCCAGCCCTAATACCTATTATCTTAAATGCTATGATAGCCATATCTATGTTTTTTCTTATGATTTACTACCTATAAGCATACCCAAGACAATATAATTTAGTTTTTGTGTTCCTGAATTTCATATAAAAGGAATTTTATGCCAGAGTCTCACCTATATCTAGATTCTTCCAATCAATACCATATTTATGCCACACACACCATTCAATGCATTCCTAGCGTTTAAGAGGGGAGGCCTCAGTCTCCCAAATGGGTTATATAGTGAGCTCCAGATCATCCTGGGCTACAGTGTTAGCACCCGTGACAAAACAAACAAACAAACAAAATAAAAACAGAACAAAACCAAGCCATCGTACTTACAAAACTCATCCACGGATAGTGGACGGCTGAAGGTGTTGCCTCTCTTGCTGGGGGGTATTCTATTTTATGAATGCTTTGCTGGTCATTGATTCACCCCGCTAGTGAGGGGCCCTGGCCTGGTTTTGATTGGGAATTTTTAACAAGCACTACTGCTGTGAGAGTCCTTGTGTCTGTGTCCTGGAACCACACACAGATTTCTCAAGGGTCACTGTTCTCATAGCAAGGTCTTAGGGCCCTTGGGACTTCCTGAGGTATTTTGGGGAACTTGGCGATGTCAAAATGGTTATGTAATCCTGCTAAATATTATGCCCCTTTTCACTCCTCTGCCCTTATGAGTGTAGAGTGGAGATCCAACCAGTCAATATAATATGTAGTGGTGTCTTGTTCTGATGACCAAAGGACGCCCTGAGTCTTGTTGAACAACTCAGTAGGCATACCAGGGTAGTCTTGAACTCAGAGATCCACTTGCCTTTACCTCCTTAGTGCTGGAATTATAGACATGTGCCGCCACACCTGGCTTTGTCTGAATTTCTAACCTAACCATTGATAGATAAAATCTACATAAACAAGGATCCTGTGGTCCTTCATTTCTAAGACTGTCAAGGGGTTCTAAAATCAAATTTTTTGAGAACTTTTGTCCTAAGGAGTATAGGAGGAGCAGAATTGTTTCATGAGGAATGCTGAGCTTTTCTCGGTTATCCACGGCAGTGTTCACTGTGGCCACCAGTGTGTGGGAGTTCCCGTTTCCTGCCTCTCCGGGATAGGGATTGTTCTGTTCAGTTTTTACATCTCGTGCCTGTTTGTTCCCTTGGTGACTAATTAGAAACGTTTCCCGTGAAAATAATTCAAGATCTGTGTACCAAGAAGTGGCAGTCCTTTTCGCATCCTGCAACGCATTGAGAGAAAATAAACCATCGTCCAAGGCATGATGGGTACGATGGGCATGGTGGGCATAGTGGGCATGGTGGACATGGTAGAATTTAGTGCAGTGGTTAATATTAATATGGAATTGTATTTCATAACATGAACTCAGTGGCCGGTGAGGATACCAAATGGTACATATGAAACGGTATTATAGAGTTCGCTGAAAACCTGAGGGGTAATGTAGCAACCGTAGGTGTTTGGGAACTTTCCTTTTTAACCTTATTTGTGGTTCTGACTTGCCAATATTAATGTGTATTTCTTTTATGGTTTCCATCTTTGCCTTCTTGCGTGCTTGTTGCTTTGTAACCCAGGCTGCTCCGGAACTTGCCGTGTGCCCCAGGCTGGCCATGTGCTGCCATGCCAGTCCAGCAGCTTTTTGTGATCATACCCAAGATAAATCAGCTCATTAAGAAAAGAGAGGTTTTTGTTTTTGTTTTGTTTTGTTTTGTTTTGTTGGCTCCCAGTTTTGAAAGTTCCACTCTGTGATTAGCTGCCTGTGACTTTTAGGCATGTGGCCAGGCACTGTGTCACACAGAACACACAGAAAGTAAAACCAGTCGCCTCATGGCTGGGTGGGAAAGACAATCACCTTTGAAGGATATGCACCCAGTGACCGAAAGACCTTTCACAAGATCCTACCTCTTTAATCCTCCCAGGACCTCCCAACAGCACCAGGCTGGGGACCAAGCCTTTGGGGTCCCTCCAGATCCAAACTGGAGTTGTGGCCTGTCCCCTTCTCCTCATTCTTCCCCAGAAACAGTGTTAGGTGTTTCACGAGCACCTCACTTGGTTCTTAGCACACCTGGAGGACAAGTATTTCAGAACCAGGATTTGGGGAAATCATCATCAGAGATTACCACTACAGTGAGGCTAGTTCCTGCTGGGGCTCTGTTACACACTGTATTCTGCCTCTTGCTAGGCTGGAGAGTAAGAGCTTTCTAGAAAACGATGATGCTGTGTTCATCTGACTAGTAAATGTGTATTCAGTGCTTATTGGCACCAAGCACTGATAAAATACAGGGAACTCGAGGCTGAACAAGACTATGTTTCTCTCCTCATAGGGCAGACAAACAGCAAGGAGTCCCAACATACAAATACCAAATACCACTATACCCTCCTGAGGGCCCTGTTGCCACCAGGGCCACACCAATCTGAGTGGCCCCTGCTGCCACCTGGGGTCATGCAGTTGTCCAGGCCAGAGCTGCTGTGGAGGACCATGTCTGGGTCCATGGCCCTACAATAGCCAGGGTCTGAGTTGATATCAGTCCATGGCTCCTGATACCATCAAAGGCCATGCTGGTGCCAGGGCCCTGGGCCACCACCTTGGGCCATGCTGGCATCTGAGGGCCTCGATGCCAAGGGGCCTGTGACAATCCAAGTGGCCTGTGCTGCCACCTGAGGCCATGGTGACATCCAAGCCTGGGCTGCTAAGGAGGATCAGGTCTCGGTCAATGGCCCAACAGCAGCCAGGGTCTGGGCTGATGTCCATGGCTTATGTTACCACAGGAGGGTCATAGGAACTATGCGTAGGAACCATGCATAGGCCCAGGAGAACTGGCTCTGCCCCTTGCCTGAAGGGACAGTCCCAGTGGCCCAGACTGACCAGCTCGGCTACCACCCAGACCCATATCCTGGGCCTTGGGTTGGCCCGCCCTATTATCTACCCCATCTATGACCTGCTGTAGTACACAAAGGGACTGGTCCTGCAGAATGATAGCTGCAGGATCTCCATGTGTCGGGGCAGGATATCTGAGAGGGGTTTCAATGAGGGCCCAGTGATGATGGTGTGCCAGAGGTCCTGAAGCAGACCAAACTCATTGCAATGACCATTTCCCAGGTGGGGCTGATTGGACAAAAGGGTGTACTGAGTGACACACTGCAGCTCCCGATGCCACTAGGATGAATGAAGAGGTGCTGGAAAGATGCAGGAGCCAGTTGGGTTTTCTTGTTTGTTTTGTTTTGTTTTGTTTTTAATTAACTTTGGGGGGACATGCTGCAGAGGTGTGGGGCAGATATGGAGGGACTGGGAGATGAGCAGGATGGGGGTGCATGATGTGAAATTTCCAAAGAGTCAATAAAGAATTATGTAAAACAAACAAAGAAACAACAACAAAATGCCATACCTTTGTGTAAGGATGAGTGCTATGGAGGAAAACAGAAGAGGACACAGCTATGGAAACGGAGGTCCTGTACCACATATAGAGAGACAAAGATGGTCACTCTGAGAGGTTCTTGTCTTCTAAATCCATCATCTACATAAGTTGTGAACTTACACAGTTTGTATACACAAATTAATATAAGAGTAGGCTTCTGGTTTCGGTTTGTCCTAGCCGTAACAGATTTAAATGTTCATCAACAGTGATAAGCCACATTCCTCAGACACACCCAGCCTTTTTATGTGTGTGCTGGGATCCAAACGCAGGTCCTGTGCAAGAATTCTTACCTCCCGAGCCATCTTCCCTCCCCTAGATGTGGAATTTCTGAGAGGATAAGGATACCCCTTAGTATCCCCAAGATCTCTTCATGAAAGCACACGTACTGGCTTTTCTTTCCTTCTTTCCGCCCCTCTTTCCCTCCCTCCCTCCTTCCTTCCTTTTCTGTGACACTAGGTCTTGCTATACAATTGGAATTGGCCTGGAACTTGAGCACTTCCTGCCTTCGTCTCCTGAGAGTTGGGATGCCAGGTGTAGACCATTACACTCAACTGCTTTCTGTTTCGTTACCTGAAAATTATTAGCTGAGTGTGGGCACACACTGAAGCAGGAGGAGTGTGAGTTTTGAGACACCCTGAACTACATAGTAAGTTCCTGTCAATTCAACTAGGGCAGAACAGGACAGAATAGAATAGGAAAAAGTTTGCTAAAAAGTCAGTAATTTTTCTAGGAATTACAGGAAATTAGGGAATTTCTCAGTTATGCTAATGCATATTATTTGGGTGGGTATTCTAGTATGTGTTCATTGGAAACATAAACCTTTTTCCATTTTCTAGAAATACGTCCACTATGTTTCGCCTTAAGTTAGAAGGTCTCAAGGTCCGTAGGCATCTCAGAGGCAGCCTGAAGCCGCAGTGCTGGGGTCGAAGGAGCTTGTCTGTTTCTCTGTGTGGCTGCCCCGCTCTCTCCACCTCCTCCTGGCACTCTGTCCCTGTCCAGTGCAGCTAAGCCAGGCTGGTCTCGCTGCTGTTGCTCACTCCGCCCACCAGCGTCTTCCTAGTCTCCCTCCTGTCCTTTAGAAATGGATTGCTGGCTCCAAAACCAGTCCTTGCTTCCTTAGCGCTGAACTCCGGGACTCCGGGAGTCCTTGTAGTATTACGATTACTCTTGATCTTTGGCACAAGTCGCTATCCAGACCATTCTTTTTTTTTTTTTTTTTTTTTTTTTGGTTTTTCGAGACAGGGTTTCTCTGTGTAGCTTTGCGCCTTTCCTGGAACTCACTTGGTAGCCCAGGCTGGCCTCAAACTCACAGAGATCCACCTGGCTCTGCCTCCCAAGTGCTGGGATTAAAGGCGTGCGCCACCAACGCCCGGCTTCAGACCATTCTTTTTAAAGTGTGTAAAGAACACACCTTTTAGCTCTGAGCCAGTATAAAGAGGACTAAGTTAACTACTTTGTATTAGCGCATTTCCATTTCCCTGTTTGGCTAAACTTTAGTTAGAAACTCACTGGTTAGTCATTTAATTATGTAGTCAGGACATACACAGGCTAAGCAATATATACCTGGGCTTTAAATGTCAAATTCCTGTGTCTCCTTTAGCCACACACTGTGCACAAGGGAGAAAAAAAAAATCACCAAATTAGGATTGCATATCTACATCGCAACACAAATTAATTCAGCCTGACGGTTATCTTTGTGAGAAAAAAAGAAGGTATTTGGGAGACTGTTTAGTTTACATCGAAGGAGACATTCTGGGTTATCTGCTACTTCTAATTAGGTAGACAGTATTGGGGTTGGGGATCCCTGCCCAGGAAACACACTGACTTGGATAACTGAGGAAATCACTGAGAGCCCATTGCAAAGTGTGGGTGAGATTGGAAGCCAAGGGCACTTCAAGATGATTCAGCTCCAGTTTTCTGCCACACGGCCTCTTCCAAGTGTCTGTGTCTAAATCTGCAATCCAGAAGCTTGTGTTTCTTTTCCTTTTCTTCTTCCTCCCTCCTCTTCCCTCTCACTTCTTTCCTTCCTGCCTTCACTCCTCTTTTCCTTTTTCTTTTCTGTTGGTTTTGATATTTTGAGACTGGGTCCCACGGCCCAGAACTCACAATTGCCCCACCTCAGCCTCGAGAGTACATTACAGCCCATCACCATATCTACCGCATTTTAAGTTGTACCTACTTCAGCTCCAGAAAACCACGTTGAAGCCCTGGCAAGGACTAGTGAGCACTTAGCTGGCACTGCTGGGGCCCTTTCTCATTGTGGGTCTGGAAGGGCATGAGGAGGAGGAAGCCATGGTCAAAGCCAGCATAGTTAACGTGGGGCCTAACTGGAAGAGAGGGGAAATAATGCCTTCCCCCACTCCAGTCTCTCCTGTCAGGACCTCCCTCTGGTGGAACCTAATCAAAAGTAAAGAGCAGGCCGGGCGGTGGTGGCGCACGCCTTTAATCCCAGCACTCGGGAGGCTGTAAGTTCGAGGCCAGCCTGGGCTACCAAGTGAGTTCCAGGAAAGGCGCAAAGCTACACAGAGAAACCCTGTCTCGAAAAAACCCAAAACAAAAAAAAAAAAAAAAAAAAAAAAAAAAAAAAGTAAAGAGCAAGGGCTTCGGTGTCTATATTCCATTACAGTCGGGGTGAGGCACACACACAAGGGCAGAGTGGGGTGAGCCAGCAGCCAGCATACCTGGAACACACTTTATACCGCTAACAGTCCTGAAGCAGAGCTCCACCCCAGGAGTGGGCTGGCCTGCTAGCTACTCTGTCCCAGCACAGCCAGGCCTAGGGACAAGCAAGGCACAAGGGCAGGACGGGCAGGACGCAGTGGTACAACTGTACTACGTCGGATCACATCATACAGTAAGTCTGGTGTCTAATAATGGATTGTAATGCCAAAGAGGAAAAGGTATGGAACCAATGTTTAGGAAAGCGGAGTCGTGTTTAGGAAATTTGTCTTTTTGGAACATGGTTCACCTTTTTAGGGTATAAAGAGAAACTTATGGCATAAAGTTATAATCAATCATTATTAGAGAAATTAATGAGAAAAGTATTTCATAATTCAAAGACTTCTTTTTATTGATCAAGTGTCAGTGGCTTAGGCGGGTGTGGATGCCCATGCCTGTAATCCAGCACTTCATAGACTGAGGTAGGAGGATTGCCAAAATTTGAGGCCAGCCTGGACTATATAGTGAGTTCCAAGCTAGCCTGGGCTGAAGTGTGAGATCCTGTCTCAAAAACAAAAGTTTTGATGACTTTAAATAATTAGATTCCACTCTGGCTCTGTAAAAACATAAATGATCTAAGTCAGGTGAGGGAGCAAACACCTATAATCCCAACACTTGGGATTTGGAGGCAGGAAGATCAAAAGTTTAAGGCTAGCCTGGGCTCTGAGACCCTGTATCAGAAAGTGAAATCCAACCAACCAAATATAAATGATCTGAAGACAATTCTTTCTTGAAACCAGAAAGCTGCTTTTTATTTACCTTTATTAACTTTTTAGTCAGTGTTTGAGATAATGGACTTTGTCGAAACATTTTCATATAGGATAGGTTTATCATTATACTACTCATAATCTCCATTGCCCTCTCTTTTACCCCCAGATAGATCCCATGACTTTCATGTCATATATCTGGATTCCACATCTAAGAGAATACATGTAATATTTACTTATCCATGTCTAGCTCAGTGCACTTAATATGATTTCCTGTTCCATCTATTTCCTTGCAAATGACATGATTTCATTCTTCTTGGCTTTGGAATAAAACTCCATCATGTGAGTGTCCATGCAGTGTACACTGAGTGAGATGCCTTTGGGTGCATGCCCACATGCCCAGGAGTGGTATATTATGATTGCAGCAGTTCATAGCAGCTCTCTTTTCAGTTACTTGCAGATGTCTTTTTAGGGGAGCTCTGGGGATCAAACCCAGGACACTAAGCATGACAGACTAGAGCTTTATCATTGAGTTGCACCCCCAGCTGGGACTCTGCCTTTTTAAAAGAAACTCATCAGAAGAGTGGACATTTAACTCTTCCTAAATGAAGGCTTTGTATCGGTAGCACCTCTGTTTTGGACATCACTAAGTATGGAAATTAAAGAAAAGAGATATGAACTGAGGGGTCTGTCACTCCCCCCCCCCCCCATAGTACAACTGATTTTTCACAGTAGGATGTGGTTGTTGTTGGACTCTCATGACATTATTAGAAAAAACATGGAGGAGTAAGTGAGGGAGTGCGTGTCACGTGACTGTGAAGGGGTAGAGGACTGACTCAAAAAGTACAAGAGGAGAAAGTGGCAGAGATGGAACGTATATTGGAAGCAGTGGCAAATACCGGACAGCGCCGAGCAATGGATCCAGCAAGCTTTCCACGCAGGGAGGCTGCGAGGAAAGATGATGGAGAGAAAGGCCCAAAGGCCTAACATGGTACTGATTACACCATTTGAACTGGACTATAGAGCAAAAGCAGTTACATGGAGCAACTCCATGTGCTGCTCCCTCAGAGGCCTGCCTCCCACTGACCAGTGCGTGTCACGGTCTGCAACAGCCTTGGGAGAAATTGCTGTCCTAGCTCAAATGTAATAATAGAGTCTTTGTTCTAGCTCTGAACCACTAAAAAGTCACTAACTGTAGTTCCAGATACTCCAGAGGCTAAGCTCTTGAGCCCAACAAGTTCAAGGTCAACTTTGGCAATACAGTGAAACTCCACCTCAAAAACCAAACCAAGCCAAACCAAACCAAAACAAACAAATAAACAAAACCCATTAAAACAAATAAACAAAAAACATTAAAACAAACAAACAAGGACCCTAAGACCCTCGCCCCACAAATGGCTAAATTATTAAGGCTATATTCTGAGAATAGGACCTGGATTATATATGATAGAAACAATTAAACTTAAAATTTAAAAAAAAATCAGTACTTAATAAGTCTAGTTAGTGAATATTCCATTTCTTTGCATTATCTGTGTATATTTAGACTGGGCCACATATATTAGCACAAGCAATATCAAGAAGGAAGAGAACATGATAGGTGATTGACAGGTTAAGTGTCTACTCCAAAGCCAAGTCTGTAGTGTCTAAGATCCAGATCTGGATCCTTCTTGGATGTAATTTCCTCTGCCTCTGAAACTGTATTGAGGCGATAGTCAGCTGTACACTTAGTGTGGGGAAATGCAATTTTAATTTTAATTCTGAGGTTGCACTGGACTACTTATCAAGTACAAGGCTAACCAGGGCTGTGATAACCTACATCCAAACCAAACCCAAACAAGCAATCAAGAGGGTGCAAGATCTTCCTTGGATTTTTTGTGTATTTGTTTCCCCAACAAAGCGTTCAGAGGTTTTCTATCCAGCTGTGGACTGTTTCTTTTCTCTCTCCCTCCCCCGCTCCCTATCTCTGTTCTTTCGTTAGCTGTCACATGGTTCTAAGATACTTACTTTAAAAATAATCGACAGGGTCTTATTTACCCAAGACTGGCCTCAAACACCGTGTGTAATCAAGGATGACCTTGAACTCCTGATCTTCCTGCCTCTATTTCCCAAGTGCTGGGATGACCAGCATGCACCACTATGTCCACTTTCTATGGCAGTGCTGGGGATGGAATCCAATGTTTCGTGCATGCTAGGTAAGCCGAGTAATTTCCTTAGCAGTAGGTATTTCTTACTTCTACTGAAGGAATTTTCTAACTTTTTTTTTTCTTTTGATAGTTGAAGACTAAAGTAGCTTAAACCTATATTTTGGAGGGCGGTATAGCTCAGAGGCCTGGACCTGTACAGGGCCCTGGATTCAATTCCAGTGGGGCAAAATAAAATAAAAAAATAAAACATTTCTAACCTCTCTATTTTTTAAACCACACAGTAAAGCTATAGATGATAGGCAGACAGATAGATAGACGGATAGATAGATAGATAGATAGATAGATAGATAGATAGATAGATAGAGATATAAAATCTATTCAGAAAAAAAGTCCTTCACCGGAACAAATGCCAAGCCCGGAAGCATAGGCTCTGAGGGCATCCATTGAACCTGGGAATATCCAGCCTCAGGGCACCCCAGGACCACCCCTAGGTCCATAGGAGAGGAGAGCTGGGGTGGGCATACTCCAAGGGGGCATGAGGCATCCTGATAGGTCCCAGCCCCTTCTCTGCAAACATTCTTCTTCCTGGCAGGGCTAAGGACAAGGTGCAGGGTCTGTGCGCCCCTACCTTAGGTTTAAGACTCTGAACCCTAAGTTCACTCTCTGTCCCTGGTGTTCGGTGCTTCATCTGTCAGACCATGAGCACTGGACAGAAACGATCTCTGGCTGTAAAGAAATGTGTAACTTACTTAAGAAAGGAGATGTTCTTCAAAGACTGAGGACTTTCCTTTAACAGAATGAATGGGGCCTGTGAGCCCTGTTCAGCTGGTTCCTCTCAGATGGCTCCTGAGTCCTTCCAGGGCTGGTCTCTTTCAGAAATCTTGTCTATAAGAGAGGAGCCTCTGAAATGACTTGAGGGCTCCCACACTCCTGTGCCCTGACACACTATGTGTTTCTTACTTCCCAGGAGAAAGCTTAACTTTAAAACAACTTTATTAAGATATAACTTACATATAACAAGTTAGGAACAAACTCACCTTTGTATTGTTTCATCTTATTCTTTTGAGACACAGCTTCATGTAGACCAGACTGGTCTTGAACCTATTTTGTAGTCAAGGATGACCTTGAACTCCTGATTCTCCTGCTTCTGTCTCAAGTGCTGGGATTACACACGAGCACACCTTACACTTTTGGCTTTTTTGTTTGTTCTTTGAGAGAGGGTCTTGCTGTGCAGCCCTGGCTGTCCTAGAAGTCCTTATATAGGCCAGTCTGACCAGAACTAGTGGCCATCTGCCTGTCTCTGCCTCCCGAGTGCTGGGATTCCAAGGATGCTCCATCACACAGACTTGTCCTCTTGCTTTGTTCTCCTGAGTAGCTGGGCAACTTGGATATGATGGCGCAGCCAGTCTACCCATTTTAACTGCACAGCTTGGGGAGCAATGAAAGCTATGTACATGTGTAACCATCACCACAATCAATAGAGGACCTTTCTGACTACCCTTGAAAGGTTTTCTGGTGATAGTACCGGGGACTGAACATAGAGCCTCACACAGGCCAGGCCAGCGGGGTTACTTCCTCACCTCCAGTTAGCATAAGGCTTTGGAGAATTAGCCAGGTCCTTGCATGTCAAAAGCTTGTCTCTTTTTATTGTTGAGTGCTAATCTGTTGCACAGACCACAATTTGTTTATCCAGTCACCAGGCGATGAACAACACTTCAAGTGTTTCCAATCTGGGGCTCTTCTGAATGAAGTTGTTATAAAAGTGCTAGTATAAGCAAACCAAAACTAAAATTCTTGAGAATTCAACAGAACTGTCCAACAAGTAAAAAAGATAGGCGACTCCTCTGGGGTGTAAGAGAACAAATAGTTGATAGTCAGTTGAAGAGCAAGCCATTGGCTTTATAAACAGCAACTACAACTAAGATTGAGGGTTGGGGGTGGGGACACTTACACTAGATAAAGAAGGCTGCTGAGGAAGGAGTCTTCACAGCCTGGGAAACAGGGGTTGCAACATCACTAGGACAGAGTGATACATGCAGTAGTTGTTTAATTTTGACAGGGACTGGAACTGGGCCAAAAGACTCAAGCCTGTTTTCCTGTCCACTTTTTCAGACTATGCTTGATGGCCTGTCCAGGCACAGAAACAAAGGGCTCTGTTTTCAGAGTCGGAAGGACTTCCCGGGCTAGGCATCTTTGGATCTTAAGGGCTGTTGGAAAGATGAATGTGTAAATCACTTTGTAAGTGTCTAGTACCTAAGCAGGGCTCAGTGGGCAGTATTAAATTTGGAAATCATGTTTCAAAAAACCAAAAACCAAATGTTTCTTTAGGAAGCCAGGATGCTTTAGTATAGTTTTTAAGCCACACCCAATTCTTCCTCCATTACTTCCATAAGCGTCGAGTAACTGGATTGAGCCAAATCTGGGTCGATTTTAGAAGCCTATCCCACCAGTCCCGGGAGCTCTGGCTGGCTTCTTCTTTTATCAGTCCCCTCTGTCAGCTCTCTGGTGAACCTATCTGATCTCATCTCAGCCACCCTGGAGCACTGACTGCTGGTCTGGGTCTGGGTAGCCTGGGGTTTTTACCTGGGGCTACTGGGGTTTCCAGGTTCCCTCTGCGCCCGTGTGTCCTTTGTGATAGACTAGAAGGGGCCCTAGTTGAACTGGAGGGTATGGGTTTGAATTCTGACTTTATTGGCCCTGCCCCCAACACATTTTGTTTGGGTCCCAGCCTTTGGACATCTTTTCCCCGTCACTGTAGGTAACACATTACCTCACTGGGCTGCAACAGATGCGTGTTCACTCTTGATCGCGCGCACTTACTACCCAGGCTTTTTACATTTTCCCACAATCCCCGAACTCCCTTGGCTGCTTTCGTAGCTCAGATGAAAGGATCTGCGTTGACTGCCGCAGGAATCCCTCAGTGGAGAATCAGTATCACCCTGAACTGCCTGCCTCCTCAGGGCTTAGGCTCTCACCTGGGTTTTTAGTTTAAGGGTTGCCTCTTAAGGCACTGTCCTTAGGTAAGAGGTTGGGGTGAGTTGGGCAGATCAGATTCACAAGCTGCCAGGGAGCCAAGAGTGGCTCTCGGCTCTCGGCTCCCTCCCCTTTCCAGCCCCACACCCCCTAACCCACCTCTCCTAGTCCTAGTCGCCAGCCCCTTTGCGGGGCGTCCTTGCTTTCACGGATCTGCAGCAAGCTGGCTGGGGACTTGCAAGTCCGGGTAGGGACTGTAGCTCCCCCACCCTAGCCCCCAGGCGGTGTTAGCCTGGCTAGCTTTCCAGGATCCTCCCTCCGTGGGAGGTGCCTGCCGCCTGACCCTCCCCCTCGGCCCGGGACTCAGACTCCCAGGTGAAGCCCCGGGGTGAGCTGGGAAGGGGCGGGACGGCGCTCTGCCGCCCGCGCGGTTTGAACGCAGGCACGCGGGCCCCATTGGGTGAGCGCGACCCCGCCGGGCGGGGCCAGGTGCTGCGTTCCTGTACCTTTGCTTTGGGTTAAGCCCAGGTGTTTTCCTGTTGTTTTCCAGAAAGCCACTGGTAGTTTTTCCTGGCGCCACTCCCAATCCACCCCCTCCCAGAAAAGAAGGGGAGGTGTTTCTGCAAAAAATTCCTCCTTAAGATATTTGGGCGCGGGGGGAGGGGGGCGGCGAACCGCGGGGCTCCCGAAGTCATGCTTGGTTGCTTTAAATTTGCATTTTTATTAAGGAAGGAGATTAAAAAGCTGAAGCCAGTGAGCGCTGGGAATTGTTTACTGTATACATGTGATAATTGGACTCTTCGAATTAAAAACACTTATAACGAAATACTATTCTAAGTAATGTAGCTTCGAAAATGAGTTTAAGAAAAAGAAATTTAGGGCTGGAGAGATGGCTCACCCGTTAAAGGCTAGGCTCACAACCAAAAATACAAGAAAATTTAGCCACGCTGATGTGCATGCATGCCTTTAACTCCAGCATCCAGTGGGCAGAAGCAGGCGGGTCTTTGTGAGTTCAAGGCCAGCCTGGTCTATATGATGAGTTCCAGAACAGTCAGAGTTACGTGGTGAGACCCTATCTCAAATAGTTTTTGTTGTTGTTAGAACATAATAAAGACCAGACAGTCGTGCGCCACCACGCCTAGCTCTACCTTTTTATTTTCAGTTACACCTGGTCCATTGCCAGGTTGGTTCCCAGCAGTTTTGTAACATACTAAAGGGGAACAAAACGGATTCTCATGTTTTCTCTCCCTGTCCTCTTATTTTCCAGTCCAGAGCACAACCACCAGAAGACAGCAGAAGGAAGCCAGTGTTGGGGAAACTTGGCACTCTTTTTACGGCTGGAAGGAGAAGGAACACCAGGAACGGGTTAGAGAGTCCCACCAAATCGGCCTCTGCCAAACTCCCTGAAACAGAGAGTGAGAAAAATAAGGCTCAGAGCATCCAACCAAAGCCAACCGACGCGGGCGCGGCGGGCTCCGGGCAGGAGGCAGAGGGCCAGCCTGTGGAGAGCTGTGTTCAGACAACCCCCTGCGATGCCGAACTG
>CABHPR010086871.1:0-11490 GCA_902168415.1 Peromyscus melanophrys
TTTTTTTTTTTTTCACATTGGTTTTTAAGAATGAAGATATTACAAATTTTATTAAGTTATATTCCTTTCCTTGGCCACCCATCTCTAGTGGTTTTATGGAGGAGGGTGGAGGTGGAAAACGAGGAGATCCTACTTTTTTTTTTTATGGTTTTTCGAGACAGGGTTTCTCTGTGTAGCTTTTTGGAACCTGTCCTGGAACTCACTCTGTAGACCAGGCTGGCCTCGAACTCACTGAGATCCGCCTGCCTCTGCCTCCAGAGTGCTAGGATTAAAGGCGTGCGCCACCATGCCTAGCTGAGATCCTACTTTTTAAGTATGAGAAGAGGAGCAGTTTTCTCATGAAGAGTGTTTTTTATTTTTTCAAATGGACATTTGAACTGTATGGATTTAATGGCACCAATTTAATGGGTTTTCTTCTTTGTTTTACAGAAACAAACGATCACTGCTGTCAGAAAAGAGGTAATTAGTCTCCCAGTTCCAGTGTTGCTTGATTTTAAAATCTTCTAACAAATTATCTGTACTTTGGCTTATGCTCCACACTCAATAATGAAATGAAATCCATGTGTAATGTTCAGACAGTTGTTTCCAAATTAATGGACAGCAAAGGATCCTTGGGAAGGTGGGAACGGGGCAAATGCCAAGTCTCGGGATGTGAAATGTCCCTTGAAGCCACACATCTGAGGGATGGTCAGAGAAGACTGTGGGGTTGAAGGCTATGGTGTCTGAATCCCTAAGCTGGACCCTGCTCTCACAAACCCCTTTGGAATCTGTCCAGGGCTGCCCACTTTGGCCCGTCTCTGCAGGGCTTAAGCATATATCTCCCTGTCTCACGTCCGTCAGTACTCCTTGGGACATTTTTCTCAGCCGATACATGATGGGTTAAGGAAAATACTAGCTATTGAGTCTGAGGTGTGGGCCTGAGCCCTGTTGTCACTGAGGCGGCTGACGTGAAGGGGTAGAGCACACTGTTGATCTGGATGAATGGCCTGTGTTCTTGGATCCATGTGTAACGTCAGGGTTAATGGTACTGAAGGGTGGGGACTTGGAGATTATTTTAGTCACTTTTCTCATTGCTATGACAAACGCCCAACAAAAGCAACCTAGGGAAGGCAGGGACACAGCCCACCATGGGTGTGGGGGGTCACGGCAGCAAGAGCTTGAGGCAGCTGGTCACCTGGCATCCACAGTCAAGACACAGGGAGATGAATGCGGCTGCCCAGCTAACTTTTTTCTTTTCCTTCAATCCTGGACCCCAGCAAGCCCATGGCAAGGTGCTGTTCACCTCTAGGGACCTTCCCATCTCCATCCAATCTAGAACTCCCCTCAGAGACTTGCCCAGTGGCTTGTCTCCCAGTTGATTCCAGATCCTGTCAGATTGACAGTCACAATTAATAGCCACAGACATCTTCTAACAGCCGTCTCTCTTCCAGATCATGTATTACCAACAGGCCTTAATGAGGTCCACGGTGAAGTCTTCAGTGTCCCTTGGAGGGTATGTCCCTGATTTGTTGGTCTTGCTAAAGCTTGAGCAACAGGTGTGCAAGAGATTGTCTGCTTAAGTCAAACATGACAAACCGTGGGCAGAATGACTTTGGGTGCCTACTTTCAGTATTAGGCTAGGGGCTGGGCTCTCATAAAAATCTTCAAATGGCTTTCATATCTTCCCAAATTCATAGTTTTAAACAGTGTGACATTGTCCCTGAAAGCATGTCCGTGGCTGTGGGCAGAGTTGTGGCAGGAACCCAGGGTCCTTCCTCACACACAGATAAGATGTCAGGAAATGCATTAACTCAGAAGGTCCCAATTCAGGACCCACTGAGGTCCAAAGGGTTTGGGTAGAGAACTGACGTTCCCAAGCACAGGCATTATCCTGACAGAGGTGGACTCCAAAGGGTCCCTGGCCTTGGCTCATCTGTGGTAATTGCAGCTTCCAAGATGGCCACCAAGACACGGACAAACTGAGTCAGCTTCGGAATGTAAAATCTTCTGATGACATGTGAGGAGGCTAAGTTTGGACTGGGGACTGGGCTGGGAGAAAACAACATTGCTTCTGAAATATAACAGAACAGATCTTTCCAAATAGCTGCCTGTCCCAGGAGCTGTTGGACATTTTTCTGAGAAGGCAGTAATAAGCCTCCTTATTAACTAAATCAGTACCAGAAGAGGGCAAGCTGGACAACTAGGCTGTGCAATTATCTGGTCTCTCTGGGTTGTGTTTCTAGGAACCCTTTTCTGTCTGCTTTTCAGAATTGTCAAGTACAGTGAACAGTTCTCGTCCAATGATGCCATCATGTCAGGCTGCCTCCCAAGCAACCCTTGGATAACAGATGACACTCAGTTCTGGGATTTAAATGCCAAACTGTATGTACTTCAAATGTTGGGATTTTTAACGAATCTGTTTATTATGTGTGTGTGGTGTGCTTGCATGTGTGTGGGAGTGTTTCTATGTGTGGGGGTACATGTGTTCACGTGTATGGAGGCCTTAAGTTGACTTCAGGTGTCTTCCTTGACCCATCTACACTTTATTTATTGGGGCACAGTCTCTCACTGAACCCAGAGCTCTCCAATTTTGGCTACTCTAGCTCTCCAGCTTTCCCTGGGGATCTTATCACTGTCTCTGAAGAGAGGCCATTACAGGTGGTACCTACCTGCCTGATTGTTACATGGGTTCTGGAGATCTAGACTCTGGTCTTCACATTTACACAGGGAGCCATCTTCCCAGCCCAAAATGTACTTCCTTTTTAGGATGGATTGAAGTTCAGTTTATAGAATGCCTAGAATTCCCAAAGCCTTGGGTTCAACTCACACACAATATAAACCAGGCCCTGATGGTACACGCCTGTAATCCCAGCACTTGAGAGGCAGGAGGATCCAACATTTAAGGTTCCTAAACTACACAGCAAGGTTGAAAGCAACCTGGTATACATGAGGCCCTGTCTCATTTTTTTTTCCATTTTGAGTTGTAATTCATATGTCATACAATTTATCCATTTAGAGCATACAATTAAATTTTTGTTACATTGACAGAGTAATGTAATCACTACTACAATTGTGTTTAAAGAAATCTGTGCCCTTTATCTGTTACCCCCATCCCTCCCGCCCCCAGCAAAATCTTCTTCTCTCAAGCACCTCCCTAAATGATCACTAGTCAATCTGTTTTCAGATTATCTCTATTCTATTCTATTTATTTCCTGTAGATGAACTCGTAGGCTGTAGGGTCTTTCATTGGGCACTTTTCACTCCACGCTAGATTTTCAAAGTTTATCCAGTTGTAACGTGAATCAGCATTTTGTTTCAGCTATGGATAAATGATGTTCCTTGTGTGAATATGTTACATGCACACCCATTTGTCTGCTAAAGGACATTTGGGCTTTGCTAGCTTTGTAGCTATCATGAATAACACTGTCACAAACATTCATGTGGTTCAGGGTGAAAGGGAAGCTTGGTGAGTGACAGGTGCCTGGCTGTTGGCTGTGGCCACAGCATCACTCACCAGGATATCCCTGGAATTCTATCCTTGCTTGAAGATGGCAGCCTGATCCTTCACAGATTGTCTGTAGGCTGAGTTCTTGGCCCCTGAAGGTTTTGGGCACAGGGTTCCACAGGGGGGCTCTCCCTCAGCTCTGGGAGGCCACATCTTGGGTGTGACCTCCAGGGGACCTGTTGGAGGCTGCATCTTCCTGGCAAGTGGCCTCTTGGGTTGTGTGTCTATGCCGAGGTTGAAGGGTAGAGCCAAATTGAGAGCAGGGGGAGACTTTGGCTAAGGACCTCATGAAGGCTGGTGGAGGCTGACACCTGTCACTTACACCCAGGCCAGTGATGAGCACAGCCCCTGTCTCCCAAGGAGTGTTGCATTTACCGGGCATCATCCTTGCAGGGTGGAAGGGGTGTTGCATTTACCAGGCATCATCCTTGCAGGGTGGAAGTCCCGACCAAGATGCGGGTGGAGCGGTGGGCCTTCAACTTCAGTGAGCTGATCCGAGACCCCAAGGGTCGGCAGAGCTTCCAGTACTTTCTCAAGAAGGAATTCAGTGGTGAGTTCTCATTTCTTTCCTTCCTACCGTCCCTCCTCCTCCTCCTCCTCCTCCTCCTCCTCCTCCTCCTCCTCCTCCTCCTTCTCCTCCTCCCCAACTTACAGGATTTCATGTAGCCCAGGCTAGCCTTGAGTTCTCTATATAGCTGAAGATGACCTTGAACTCTTGACTCTCCTGACTACCTCCCAAGTGCGGGGCTTATAGGCACGAGACACTCTGCTTGGTTCTCTAGAGTCCTGAGACTCGAAGGTCCTGAGGCCTTGGTGCATGCTAGGTCAGCACTATCAACTGAGCTGCCCCTCCAGCCCGAGCCTTTTTTTTTTTTTTTAATTTTTTAATTTTGAAGCAACTGTCCCTTTAATGTCCAGCCTAGGGTTTTAGGAGTTTCCCAGTGGGTGTTTCATACCTGGTTAAGCCTTTTAAACAGGCCTTTTTGCTTTTCCAAGTGTAATGGCCCAGGACCATTCCTTTTCCATAGGCTCAGAAGGACCCTGCAGTCTGGTGGAAAATCACATCTCTAAAATCTGCATTGGTCTCATTCCCAATTCCCCGGGATCCATCCCTTCTTGGCATCCCCCACTTCATTGCTCGGAGTTCCTCTAAACCACTTCCTGACCTGTGGCCCTCTACTCTCTCCTAAGCACAGCCTCAGGGGTCAGGAAGCTGAATGAGCTGGCTTCCCCAGCTTCTCTGCCAGCCCTGCTGCCTTCCTCTTAGAAGTTCTGCCGATTCAACCCAACCATTGTTTTTTTAAGATTTATTTTATTTTTACTTTATACATATGGATGGTTTGCCAACATTGTGTATCTGTGTACCATGTGCATGAAGTGCTCAAAGGTGCCAGAAGGGGGCATCATGTTTCAACAGAACTGGAGTTTCAGAGGGTTTTGAGCTGCCGTGTGGGTGCAGGAAATTGAACGCAGGTCCTCTGGTAGAGCAGTAGTGCCGAGCCATTTCCTAGTCCTGCAGGTATTTCTTTAAACTCTGTTTACCTGGACCCAGCCCAGGGATGCATTTTTTAATTGGATTGAGTTGCAATTCCTGTGGTCTAGAAAGTTCCGTGGGTGATTGGAGACACAGAGTATATGCCCTGGTTTCTACCAGGCCTTCTGAGGGTGTGGACTTTAGTGGAGGTCTGTCTCAGAGTGTCTCATCCACTGAGAAACATCCAGGAACACGATGAGGCCAGATTAGAAGCAATTACACGTTCAATCCTTTGACACCTTTGCTGAAATATTGGCTTTCATGGGATTCATTTGTCTGTTTATGGAGTCCCACCTCTGGGGAGCTTCTTGATTGGGTTTGCGACTCCAGGGATCATTACCCCAAAGCAGCTAATCTGTGGACCTGCTCCTTAAGCAAATCATACTGGACATGCCTTTAGTCTGGATGACGGCCCTACACAGAGCATTGCATTAGAACATGGGTCGCTGTAAATCATTCTCTCTAATCAAGCCTAATTGCATAATGTAATAACCCTCTGAAAAGAGTGCGCCTAGCGCCCGGTGACTAAGTGGAAATGGTGCCATCTAGCGGCCAACATATAAACTGCATAGTGAGCTTCACTCACCCAGTCTTTTGGAATAGCAAACATTCAAAATTTTTTCCTTACATTTTTGAAACCATATTATTGACAGTCTCCTCAGGAGATTCATGAGGATTAATGTATGAACTGGGATTAAAAACCATCAGTTTTCTTATTTAATTAAAAACTTAAAATTTAGGTATGACCAACGTGAAATTCATCCCCTTCAATTTTAAAATGTAACTCAGGCTGACCTCAAATCACTGTGTAGCTGAGGATGACCCTGATGATGTCCAAATCCTCCTGCCTCTGTCTCCCAAGTGTTCTCAATCTTTTTTTTTTTGAGACAGCAGGTCTCTGTGTAGCCCAGCCTGGCCTTAAATTCATGATCCTCCTGCCTTGGCCTCTGAAGTGTTGGAATTATGTTCCCCACCACCTTGAACTCAATTCAGTGGTCTTGTTGTTATTTTGTTTTGTTTTATATGTTCACTGAGCTGTACAATTGTCAACACTAGCCAATCTAGAACAGTTTGGAGAGAAACACCCTACCCACTGAGAGTAATTTCCTGTTCTTCTCTCTCCCCTGCTTGCCACCTCCTGCTCTCCTTCAGTCCATATCAATTTGGGTATTATGCTTGCTCTTTAGGATGGGGTCCTACAATATAGGACCCTTCCTTACTTACAGATCCCACTGTATGAACATATCACAACTTCATCCTCCATCACTTAATGGGGATTTGAGGTGTTTTTTTAAAAAGATATATTCAATCTAAAAATGTTATGAATATGGATGTTTTGCCTGCAAATATGTATGTACTCCATGTGCATGCCTGGTATTCACAGAGGCCAGAAGAGGGCATCAGATCCCGTAGAACTGTAGTTACAGATGATTGTGAGCTGCCATGTGGGTGTTAGGAATCAAACCTAGGTCTTTTGAAAGAGAGAAAAAAAAAACAAAACAAAACAAAACAAAAAAACCTTTTAACTGCAGAACCATCTCTTCAACTCTTGACTTTAATTGTATTGACCTTTGGGTTTATGAATATTGCAGTGAACATTCCTATATGTGTATTAATGTGTTTATTTACTGTTTTAAAATGAGTATGTACATGTATTGCCTATGAGTGTGAGCACACATGTATGTGTGGGTGCTTATACACATGTCTGCCCTTGAGAGTGGAGACCTGAGAAGTTGACCTCAGGAATCTTCCTTGATCTCTCTCCATGTTATTCATCAAGGCAAGGACTCTCAACTGAACCCAGGTCTCATCGATATGGCTAACCTGGCTATCCAGCTGTCTCTACATCCCAAATGATGGAAGTACAGGCAGGCTGCCATGGCCATCCAGACTTAGGTGGGTTCTGGAGATCCAAACCCAATTTCTCACCTTTCTAAGACAGGTGCTTTATAGACCGAGCTATTTTCCCAACTCTTCACTTAAATTTTTTCTTAAGAAAAATATATAACATAAAATTTACCATTTTAACAACCTGCACAGTTTAGTAAATAATAAGAGTATCCACATTTCTTGAACCATTTCATTATCCCAGGTTGAAACTGTGTACTTAAGAAATACTAACTTTCCATCTTCCCACCACTATTTTACTGCATGTCGCTGTGAGATTGACTGTTCTAGGTACCTCATGCAAGTGTAATCACAGAATTAGTCCCTTTGTGTCTGACCTATTTTACATAACCTCTGTCTTAGTTACTGTTCTATTGCTGTGAAGAGACACCATGACCACAGCAACTCATAAAAGAAAACATTTAAATGGGGCTGGCTTACAGTTCAGAGGTGTAGTCCATTGTCATCATGGTGGGAAGCATGGCGGCACACAGGCAGACATGGTGCTGGAGAAGGAGCTGAGAGTTTGACATCTGGATCCACAGGCAGCAGGAAGAGAGAGAGAAAGACTCTGAACTTGGATTGAAACCTTTAAGCTCCCACCCCCCAGGGACATTCTTGCTCTAACAAACCTAGGCCTCACTTGCCTAGCAAGCACAAGCGCTTGCCTAGCTAACAAGCATAAGGACCTGGGTTCGGTCCTCAGCTCTGGGGAAAAAAAAAAAAAAAGAATGATAGACAAGGCTAGGCCTCCTAATCCTTTCAAATAGTGCCACTCCCTGGGGGCCATTTTCATTCAAGCACCACGGGGTCTTCAAGGTTCATTCATGTAACATCATGTTCTAGTTTTCTTTCTGTTGCTTTGATGAAAACTACCACCAAAAGCAACTTGGGGAGGAAAGGGTTTATTTAGCTCACATTTCTAGGTCACAGCCCATCACTGAGGAAAATTGGGGCACGGGCTCAAGCCAGAACTGAAGCAGAAACCATGGAAGAATGCTGCTCTCTGGCTTGCTTCTAGGCTAATGTTCAGTTACATTTCTTATACAGTCAGGGCCGATCCAACCATGGATGGCACCAGCCACAGTGGACTGGACCATCCTCTATCAATAATCAATCAAAAAAAAAAAAAAAAAGAATGTCCCACAGGCACACCACAGGCCAATCTGTTAGAGGCAATCCCCCAGTTGAGATTCCTGCAGATAACTCTGAGCTCTGTGCAGTTGGTAGCTGCAACTAATGTAGAGATTCTCTGTCCTCTTCACTGCTGAATGTATTCCATGGCAAATGTATACCACATTTTGTTTACCCATTCACTTTTTGGCTTTTGTGAACAATTGCTCATTTAATTTAATAGTCCTAAGCAATGAACTGATTTTTTTCTTCATATAAATATATGCAAGAGGTCTTGATGTCAGACCAATTGACTGTTGAAGAAAATCATTGGCCCATGACTTCTGTCTGGAGAATATCCGCCTCCCTAGTTACAGGACAAGTTCTAGCCAGTGTAGAATTGTACAGCCTCTGCCAGTCTGACGTAACTGGGAGCTCTCAGGAAATACTGCGGAATCAGAGGAGAGGGTTCTCTTGTCCATTAAATGGCATCACAGCAAATTAGAGTGCGTGTGTGCACGTGTGTGTGTGTGTGTGTGCGCGCGCGCGCGCGTGCGTGCGCGCGTGCTCGTGCTCTCTCTCACACACACTTGCTCGCTTATTGATGACATCACCCTTATTTTCTCATGTAAAATTGATATTTGGAATCACTGTATCAACATATTTGAATTATTGGGGAGACATCAAGAGATTGGGAAGAAATTAAGGATTTCGAGGGTCTTTTGTTTTGTTTTTCTCTCGATCTCCCAGTCTCGAGGAACGAAATCCCTCTGGTTCTTGTGACACTAGGTGCCCCTTTGTATCCAGGTGTACTGTCAGCATCTGTCATCAACTGCCAGAGACTCCAAGGACTTTTTGACTGGAGGGTCCTGGGGGTGGTACAGAAAGGGGGGGTCCCTATGCACAGTCAAATAAAGCAGGCAGAAGTCACATGGCCGTGGGACCCAGCAGCACGCAGGAAGCTCTAGAGTGGAGTCATATATAATTACGAGCCTGTGTGAACTGTTCGGGAGGTGTTTGCTAAAGATAAATTCTCAGCCAGAAAGAATATGGGAGCTGGTAGGATGGCTCAGTGGGTAACGGCTCTTGCGGCTGAGCCTCATGGCTTCTGTTCAGTCCCTGGGACCCACAGGATGGAGATCACTGACGGCACAATTTTGCTCCTTAACCTCCACACCTGTGCCTCCCAATAAACAAACAAACATCAATTTAGAAAGAGAACGTGGCAGCCTGTGGAGTGGGTTATTCGGAGCTCTGCCCTGTGTGTTGTTGGAGGGCAGGATGGCATCCATGTTGTTAGTGGATAATTGCTTCCAGAACAGGGGAGGGGGGCAATCCAGTTTATGGCAGAGGACACTCGGAAGGTGAGCCATTGCTGGGTCCCAACTTCTCCCACACCCCAGAAGTGGCTCCCTCTTTTAAGTGACATGTGGTAGTCAGATGTCCCGGTGCTCAGTGACTCGTTTTGCAGGAAGATGCTCACCAAGTGAGTTGAGCCCACCTGACCTTTACTTCCTCTTCTCTCCACTCCACTTCCCACCTGGTGTCATCTCCATGGACCTGTCTTCCCTTTGCAGGGGAGAACCTGGGATTCTGGGAAGCCTGTGAGGACCTGAAGTATGGAGATCAGTCCAAGGTCAAGGAGAAAGCAGAGGAGATTTACAAGTAACTATTAGCTGTGTCTTGGGGAAAGCCTCCCTCACGTGGGTGGGGAAGGAATGGGAGTGGGAGTGGGGTCCCACACCCTTGTGGCTGCCTGGGCTCTGGCTAGCATTAGCCACTGAACCCGCCATGCCATAAATGCCTGCCTGAAGTTTGGGAGGTTTGAGGGTTCCTCTGAGGGAAGCCAAGTGAGATGGAGGTGACATTCTCCTTTTCCCATAGGGTGTGTCTGTGGATGAAAGCAAGCTACCCTGAACCACAGTGCAGGTTTTCCCCCAAGACAGGGTTTCTCTGTGTTGCTTTGGAGCCTGTCCTGGAGCTCGCTTTGTAGACCAGGCTGGCCTTGAACTCACAGAGATCTGCCTGCCTCTGCCTCCAGAGTGCTGGGATTAAAGATGTGCACCACCACAGCCCAGCACAGTGCAAATTTTTGTGTTTAACTTTTCCCAAGTTTGTGTGTGTGTGTGTGTGTGTGTGTGTGTGTGTGTGTGTGTGTGTGTATAGAGGGGGGAAGAGAGAGAAGGGGAGATATGGAGAATCTATTCCACAAGCCATCTTAGACATTAAGGAGAAGGGACATCTCCCACATGTGTGAGACAGTGACCTCAGTTTGGGGTGCAAGTGTGCACAGATCTTATTCACTCATTCCCCACTCACTGCTCTAGCAACACTATGTCCCTGTCTAGCTCCACCCCTCTTCCAAGTCCGCCCAGAGCCCAGGGTGGTCCAGTGCGGTAGATCTGCCCCCAAGGGCCAGGAGGAGAGGAGGGGAGGTTGTGGAGTGCTGCCTTCCTACCCCGTTGGCCTTCATGCTGGAAGCTTCGTGTGCCCTTGTCCTGCTGTGGTCGTTTCCCTAATGGTCCCACCCGTCTGGGGCGCTGAGGGCCCAGTGTTTTTTACTTCCTACTCATATGCAACACTGTTTCCCCAGCTACTTCCCGTGGGGTGGGGAGCAGCCCTTGGCAGCTCCTGCCTCTGATACTGATCCTACCTCAGCAGGCCAGCCAGCCCTTTCCCCCCAAGGAGGCAGCATTTGTTCCTCTGCTGGCCTGCCTTCTCGTGGACTCAGGTTGGACCATCCCAGATTTCAGAAAGGAATGGAGGCCCTTACACAGAAGAACGGATATTTTGTTTCTTCTGAGATCTCCTGTGTTCTCCTAGCCGGTTAGCTCGCCCACAGGGAGGTGCCCCAAGAGCAGCAAGGGTGAGGCCTATGGCAGCTTTCTGTGGAACAGAATCAGACACGTGCCTGATTCCTGGCAATCCACAGCTCCTAAGGTTAAAACTCTGCTGGGAGGCCACCTGCTAGCCTTACAGGCATGGCAGCCTCCCACCTCCCAGGCCTCCACTTCCATAAATATTAGTTTGAGTGACAAAATTTGGATGTATAGCTTAGGAGTGTGGGGAAATACCATGCAAGTCTTTCTAGCCTTTAGCCTGGGGGATGCCCTTGGGCTAAACCCTAGACAGAGCCACAGGACTTGGAAAACTCTACCAACCTTAGGGCTGCTGGCCTGGATGCTGAGATAAATGGTCACACTCTGGGAACGGGGGTATGGCTACCCTTCCTCACTGCTCAGCATTTGAGATTCATCATCAAACTTTTCTAGCCTGGGCCATAGGAGAGCAGAGGTTCCAGAATGCCATTTTGGAGGTCTCTTTATCTGGCTTCAGGTTGGCTCTAGGATGTCAGTGAGGAAGGAGGAGGGTTAAGCTGGAGGCAGATTTTTAAAAAAGATTTTAGTTTTATTTGTGTGTGTGTATGTGTGTGTGTGTGTGTGTGTGTGTGTGTGTGTGTGTGTGTGTGTGT